>NW_023612053.1:0-63288 GCF_013339725.1 Rhipicephalus microplus | reverse complement strand
ACGCCGTTCAGGAACAATCCGTTGCAGTCCTCACCGCCCGCAGAAGGACGCGGTCGAGTAGGTTTCTTAGTCGTGCGATGGAGGACCTGTCTGCACGAGGGGTTTCGGCACCGCACTGTAAAGGAAAACTATCGATCGGCAAAGAAACCAGACCGAACAACGATCATGGTTTCAAATTCCTCCTCTTTTGCAGTGCTTGCATGCACACGTTTATTACTATATCTTTTTCTTCAGTATCATACTCATATGGACATATCTAAGAATTACAGAATAAAAAAGTTAAATGTTTTAGATGAGTCTTGGAACCTATAGGTAGATTTTTCCTCTTTTTCTTAATATGGCAAAAAACTTGGATGACCTTCTTGGCTAAATGGCTGTGTTAATGAATTCTGTGGTTTTTAACGCAGCCACGGTGAATCCCCATTTACTTTTCTAGTTGACAGACCTTTTCATTGTTTAACTCTTTTATGAACTTCCCGAGGGAACTTTCAGCTATTGACGTAAAAGAACGTTAGCTTCCAATTCAAATATCCACTATTGTATTTCTAACAACAATTTTACATTTAAATTTTCAATGCACCAGCTACCTTAGGAATGCAGTGTATTTATTAGCACTAGGTATGCCTTTTTTTTCATCTGAAATTTTATACAGTTGTGCAAGCAATGTTAGTTCTTTTCCATGAGCAAATGTGTATTTGTGAAAGCTATTTTGACACAACAGAGATGAGAGACAGCATTTAAAATAGGTTGCTTGTGTATATTCTGACACTTTCATTTAATGGCAGTGTAAGTGTTTTTAGCTTGCATGAAACCTCCTTCCTGGACTAACGCGCTTGTGTGCCGCCGGTGGCTTTGAGGAACCACACAATTTGAGAAACCACACTCTTGAGGAAACCACACATTTTCATATGTTCCTGTGTCTTTTCAGCGGTGAGGACTACGCTTGCTTACGTAATTTATTTATGCTAACTGTGTCAAGGCGTGGCCAAAGGAGAACAGAATACATTGTTCCTTGGATTAATGGAACCTTCTGCTTATTCAATATGACTTAACCTCAGTCTGATGGGCATTACCGTAGCCGGTCACTTTTGTGAAGGCACTAATGTGTCATTTGATATGCCGCATTTCTAAACCAACGCCAAGAGGGCTACTTTGCTGTTCTCGAAATTAATGCAATGAAAAACTAATTGCACACACATGAGGAGCATATAATTTCATTCCTTTTATGTGAAAATGAAACATGACTGGCTAGAAAATGATGAAATGCTTAATATATACAAATTACAATACCTAGCTGAAGCTTGCACAAAACAATATATTACTTCATTTTCTTTCGTAGAATATAATTTGAGTGCCTTGGAATTGTGGTATGTGAATTTGACACATTTGTGCATCATCATTCGACTCTAAAGGAATATATGAGCAATATTATTCGGACAAATTTTTTTCATCATAGGATTTTTATTGGGCTTTAGGTATGTGGGTGCCTTGTTTCTATTTACTGACTATTATTTATTAGTGGGACTGGCTTGTTAACTTGGGCTCTAACTGCACCTCCACTCATGATGAAACTATACGTTTTTCTTAAGGTTGTGTCAAACGAAGAAATGAGTCCTCAGTATTTTCTTCCCTCATTAAGTGTTGCATATTAGTTGTCACAAGACTTCGTAGTGGCACTAGGATTTTACAATGCCTTGTGTGAATAAGGATTTTGAAATAAGTGTACAATGGCAAGGTTGTGTTACTTTATAATAGATTTCACCTTCTAAAATACCTGTAAATATGTCAGTGAGTTCTTGAAAATCAACCATATCTCAAGTAATAGGAATAAACTTCAATTATTTTTTGTATGTGAGCACTTAAATTTACATCACTCATATCATTCTTATATATTTTCACGGGGTCGTGATGTGGCTGAAGGCAGGAGACTGAATGGTCAGATCAAACTGTTTATTTGAGCGAAGCTGTGTCCGGCAAACGGAAAGTCAGGTTATAGTAGCACACTTGCACAGATAGCGGAAAATGCAGCGTCGGCCGTGGATCAACCGAGAAGCGGCGAAGCTTGTCGGCATTTATACCCTTGTCACCAAATATTCTGGCGTCATTGCTAGTGGCAATGTAGGTTTCCGAATAATCTGTGACGTTTACAAAGTGGGCGTAATCTTAACAAAATGATCTATAATGCCTCGAAGCTTCTCGAACATTGTAGGCGCGGTTTGCACTGAATGTAGTGTAACGGGGTGATAACAAAACTTGAGGAAAGGAACGTGGCATTGCCTCCCTCTGAAAAAGGCATCATCCCGATGCTTTAACAAAAGATGAAGGTTCAATAATAAGGCAATAGACAATAAGTACAGCAACAACAACAAAATGCAGTCCTCAGATTCACGCATGAAATGGCTTGAGGCGCACGACATAGACGACTTCAGGTCGAGCACGACGCCGTTGAGAGTTCTTAATGCCGTCGGGAACGACTACGTAGTCGAGTGGGCCGAGACATTAAACTAGTTTGTTCGATCTGAAGTACCGTCACAGAAGTTTTTCACTGAGCCCACATCGGCGTATCGGCGTCCATACTCAGACTCTGTCCCCGGTCTGGTACTCAACAAAGCTTTGTCGAAGATTGAAACGGCGGCTGTCGGTTGACTGCTGATTCTTGATGCGCAGGTGGGCTACTTCACGAGCTTCTTCCTCACGCTGAACATAAGCGGTGACACCGAGGTTCTCTTCGTCGGAAATGTTTGGAAGCATAGTGTTGAGCGTTGTTGCCAGCTGCTTCCATAGACCAACTTGTGCGGTGTCATCTGCGTCGTTTCTTGGACGGCCGTATTGTATGTGTAGGTCACGTACGGAAGGATTTCATCCCACGCCTTGCGCTCGACGTCGACGTACATAGCCAGCATATCAGCGATAGTCTTATTAAGATGCTCGATGAGGCCGTTGGTCTGTGGATGGTAGGCGGTGGTGCGGCGGTGATTTGTCTGGCTGTATGTCAGGATCGCCTGAGTTAGGTCCGCCGTAAAGGCTGTACCACTATCAGTAATGACAATCTGTGGAGCTCCGTGACGCAGAACAATGTTCTCCACGAAAAAAGCTTGCTATCTCAAAGGCACTGTCCTTGGGGAGGGCCTTTGTTTCGGTGTAACGTGCGAGGTAGTCAGTAGCTACGACGATCCATTTGTTCTATGAATTCAACGTCAGCAATGGCCCCAGTAATCCATGCCTATTTGCTGGAACGGCCTTCGAGGTGGTTCTATGGCTGGAGAAGTCCGGCTGGCCTAGTCCGCGGTGTCTTTCATTGTTGACAATCGCGGCAGGCCCTGACATAGCGATCGACGTCGGCGGAAAGTCGTGGCAGTAGTACTTTCATTGTATTCTTGCGAGCGTACGGGAAACACCGAGGTGTCTAGTTGTTGAGTCGTCATGTGGGGCCTCGAGTACTTCTGGTGTCACTGCTGAAGGAATCACGAGAAGGTGGTCGGCTGGAAGGGGCGAGAAGTTCTTCTTTGAAAGAACTCCGTTTCGCAAGAACAACTCCAGTCCTCTCTTGAAAACATTCGCAACACTCATGCTGCTACCCTCGAGGTATTCCACAAGGCTTCTGAGTTCTGGGTCAGCTCGCTGCTGGTCGGCAAAGTCATCGGCAGTTATTTGTTCCTAAGAAGCTGTCCTCATCCAGGCTGTCGGGCAGCAGTGGTTCGATGGGGGCATGAGACAAGCAGCCGGCGTTGGAGTGTTTTCTTACTAAAGGAACTCCTTTTCTGTTGTGGAATTGTTGGCCTCGGCCTTGGATGGCGACCGTCTAGCATAACTGATAAGCTTTTTCACGCTGGTAGTCTTTTGCACAAGGACCGCGCCGAGTGCTATGCTGTTTGCGTTAGTGTGTAATTTTGTTTCGGCATATACGTGGAAGTGCGCAAGTATCGGTGGTGTTGGTGTTTGGAGGCGTTGTTTAAGTGCCTGAAATGCTTCCTTTTGTGCCGCTTCCCACTTGAATGCGACATTGCTTTCCGTGAGGTGAGTTAGCGGCTCGGCGATCTGTGAAAAACGTTTGACGAAACGCCTGTAGTAGGTGCACAATCCGAGTAATCGGCATACAGCCTTCTTGTCAGTGGGCTGTGGAAAATCGGCGATGGCGGATGTTTTCTGCGGGTCGGGACGGACTCCAGACTTGTTTTTCAGGCGTCCTAGGAACAACAGCTCCTCCTACGCGAAGCGGCACTTTCCTCGCTTCAGGGTTAGTCCAGAGGTGTTGATAGCTTGAAGTACTGCTTCGAGGCGCCGGAGATGTTTGTCGAAGCTGGAGGAAAACACGATGACGTCAGCCAAGTACTCGAGGCAAGTCTGCCATTTCAATCCAGTCAGCATGGTGTCCCTAATGCGCTGGAACGTCGCAAGCGCCGAGCAAAAACCAAATAGCATAACGTTAAACTCGAAGAGGCCGTCTGGTGTGATAAAGGCCGTCTTATTTCGATCTCTCTCGTCAACCTCAATTTGCCAATAGCCAGCTCTGAGATCCAACGAAGAAGAGTACTTCGCGTTGTGGATACTGTCCAGTACGTCGTCTTTTAATGGGAGAGAGTACACGTCCTTCTTTGAGGTTTTGTTCAGGCGACGGTAATCGACGCATAAAACGTAGGGTCCCGTCCTTGTTCAATGATACCACGGGTGATGCTCACGGACTCTGGAATGGCCCAATGATGTCATCGCATAGCATTTCGTCAACTTGTTTCTTCACGGCGTCGCGTTTGCAGTTTGAGACTCGATACGGGTTTTGTCGAACTGGTCGGGCACTTTCTTCTGTTATGATGCGATGTTTCGCGACTGGGGTTTGTCGAATTCGCGATAATAACGAGAAGCAGTCCTTGAATTGCAAGAGCAGGGACTTGAGCTGGTCTTGCTTGCACTTCGAAAGGCTCGAATTGACATCAAAATTCAGTTCAGCACCTTAATTCGTCAAAGCAGCATCGAAGAGGGCGAATGAATTGCTGACCTCCAAGTATTCGTCGATGTGGGTGACCGCCGCGCCACGGTTGAAGTGCCTATATTCGCGACTGAAAGTTTGTCAGCACTACCTTTGCTTTGCCATCACGCAGCTCAGCTATGCTTTTTGCGACGCAAATCTGACGGTTGAGAAGAAGGTGCTGTTTGCCCTCGACAAGGCCTTCAATGTGTTCGGCTTTTTCGGTGCCAATGGAAACGACGACGCTGGAGAAAGGCGGCACGGTGACCTGCTCTCTTAGCACATGTAATCGGTAATTCCTTGGCGTTGTAGGGGTCGGCAACGTGTTTTCTGAGGTTAGTGTGATTGACTCAGACCTCAGGTCGATGATAGCGCCGTGTTGACTTGGAAAGTCCATTTCAAGTATCACATCCTTAAAGCTATTTTGTAAAATCACAAAGCTCGCAGGATAAGTCTTGTTTTGATGGTGATTCTTGCTGTGCAGACTTCACTCAGCGTTATAAAGTGACCTCCAGTTGTCTGGATTTCGGGGTCTTGTCATGCAGTCCTTACTTTTATTCAACTTTGTCGCGAAATACCCACTGGCGACGGAATAGTCGGCTCTAGTATCGACAAGAGCAGTGACGAGGTGGCCGTTGAATATTGTCACAAAGACACAGGTACGCAGGCACAAAACAGGGCGTTTACTTTCATAACCCATGGGCCAGAAACGCGAACACCAGAGCACGCGCCCACAGGACTAATTCGTTATCCTCTTCAAAAACTGGCTACTATAGTTGCCAGCCTATCTTGCGTCGATTCCCCCCTTTCAAGAGCGATCGTCCCGGTCGATTGACTAAGTTGCTAGAGATGACCATAAAAAAAAATGGTCACGTCAACGAAAAAAAAAAAAAAAACCCGCGTTGTTGTGGATAATAAGGAAAAAGTTCAACGTGTTCATCACTCGCGGGCGTGGTATGTTTTCATCCGTACTACATGGACTACTTCTGAACGTGGACGTCTTCGGTTTAAACTTGTATCGGACGGAGATTTGAGAAACTTTCTCGTAATTCACGTCACTGAGGCAGCGCACAACTTTGTAAGCGCCAAAGTAGCGTCGCAATAGCTTCTCCGAAAGCCCCCGATGTCAAACTGGTGTCCACACCCATACACAGTCACCTGGTTGATAGTAGACGTTCCTTCGGCCTTAGTTGTAACGGCAAGCGTCGAAATCTTGCTGCGTGCTAATGCGGTATCGTGCAAGCTGGCGGGCTCCCTCGGCTTTCTCAACGAAGTTGTCAACGCTGTCATTTCCGCTGGTGTCTTGGTCTACTAGGAGCATAGCGTCTAACGGTGTTGTGACGCAACGGCCATAAACAAGCTCGAATGGCGTTAGGTCTGTGGCCTCTTGCTCAGCGGTATTATAAGCAAACGTGATGTACGGCAAAATTTCAACCCCTGTTTTGTGCTCTACATCAACATACAGAGATAGCATGTCGACCAGTGTTTTGTTTAACAGCTTCATCAAGCCGTTCGTTTGGGGATGATAAGCTGTTGTTTTCCGGTGGTCGGTGTGCGTCAGCTTGGTAACTTGTTGCAATAACTTGTTGCCGTAAATGCTGCTCCGCGATCGGTTATGAGAACAGCAGCTGCACCAAGACGCAAAACAATTTCGCGGACAAAGAATCTGGTGGCTTCAACTGCAGTTCTCGTAGGCACAGCTTTGGTTTCTGGATAGTGAGTCAGATAGTCGGTCGTAACGATTATCTACTTATTTTCTGAAAATGACGTAGGGAATGGACCAAGAAGATTCATTCCCATTTGCTGAAATGGTGCTCGAGGTGGATGTAAAGGTTGGAGGAAGCCGGCTGGCTATGCGGGTGGAACTTTACACCTCTGACAGTGACGGCAGTTGTGCACACAGCGCTGAACGGACGAATACAGCTGTGGCCAGTAGTAGGTACTTCTGTCGGATGCCCGCTAATGTCCTAGCAAAGCCTAAGTGACCAGCAGAAAGATCGTCGTGGCACTCCTGCAAAACTTTCTCACGCAGTGCCGTTGCAACGGCGAGAAAAGGTTCCTGGCTGCTCTCAAGATTTCTCTTGTATATAACATTGTTTCACAGGCAATACAATGTTAATCCACGTGAGAGCCGGCGTGGGATGACAACGTCTTCTCCTTGAAGATGCTGGATGACAGGAATGAGCTCAGTGTCCTCACGTTGAAGCTCAGCCATCCGCACCACATCGACGATGCCAAAAACCGGTAAATCTTGTTCAGTGTCAGATGACGTCAGGGAAATAGGAGCACGAGACAGGCAGTCAGCATCTGTATGCTTATGTCCTGATCAGTAGACTACCGTTATGTCGTACTCTTGAAGGTGTAGGCTCCAGCGGGCGAGGCAGCCTGATGGATCCCGTAGATTGGCAAGCCAACAGAGCGAATGATGGTCACTGACCGCTCGAAATGGCCGGCCGTATAGGGAGGGTCAAAACTTGTTATGGCCCAAACGATCCTAGGCACTGTTTTTCAGTGATAGAGTAGTTAGCTTCTGCTTTTGTGAGACTACGGCTCGCGTAAGCGATCACACGCTCTGCGTCGTTCTGCCATTGAACTAGAATGGCTCAGATTCCTATGTTGCTGGCTGTGATGGCTGCATTTCCGATGGAGGCGGAAATGTTGTACGTTAAAGAACCCCAGGTGGTCGAAATTTCCGGAGCCCTCCACTACGGCATCTCTCATAATCATATGGTGGTTTTGGGACGTTAAACCCGACATATCATATCAATTCCTATATTGCTGTCATTTGTCATATCATATCAATTCCTATATTGCTGTCATTTGTGTGAATCTCGGCGTCGGCAGTGTCGTCAAAATGGGCCACCACTGGAGCTGTCTGCAGTCGATTGCGTAGCTCTACGAAGGCTTGTCGTTGTTCTTTCGTCCATACGAAAGGCACATCTGGCTGTGTCAGTCTTGTAAGAGGTTCCGCAATTTTCGAAAATCCTTCGACAAAACGGCAGTAGTACGCACAGAGTCCAAGGAATCGCTGAACAGCCTTCTTGTCTCCAGGACTAGGGAAATCAGCAACGGCAGCCAACTTCTCCGGATCTAGTCAAACACCCCCCGGGCTCACCACGTGGCCGAGAAACTTGAGTTCCTGATAGCCGAAGTAGTACTTTTCGAGCTTGGTAGTAAGGTTCGCTCTTCTTATTGCAGTGAGGACACTTTTTAGCCTTAAAAGATGCTTGTCAAACATGCTTGAAAACACAACGACATCATGCAAGGTATACAAGACACGTCTGCCACTCAAGTCCACCTAGTACAGTGTCGATCATTCGTTGAAATGTGGCGGGAGCAGAACAGAGACCGAAAGGCAGCACTTTAAATTCGTAGAGCCTGTCGGGAGTCTTTACTAAGATGTCTTTGCTAAGACAACAGGTGATGCCCACGGACTTGTGGAGGATTTAATGACGTCATCATTCAGCATTTCTTGAACTTGACGCCTAATCACCTCTCTTTCCTTTGGGGACACACAGTATGGATGTTGGCAAAGAGGCCGCGCTGACTCCTCGGTAACAATGCGATGTTTTGCAACGGTGGTACGTTGAACTTTCGATGATGTGGAGAAGCAGTCCGAGAATTCCCTCACAAGGTTTAACAGCCGTTTTTTTCGTGAATCTAGCAAGTCTGGATTAACGTGAATAAGGCTTCCCAGGTCAGCACAAGCTTTTGCATGCGGTGAAGTCGTATCCAATGTGCCACTATCGGAAAAGTCGGCAATTTCACTGAGGAAAGCGACAGTAGTGCCACTAGGGACGTGCTGAAACTCATTGCTCAAGTTGGTCAGCAAAACTCGAGAGCATTTATTCTCTAATCGAACGAAGCATCGGGCTATGCAGATGTTTCGTTTGAGTAGCAGCGGGATATTTGCCTCTGCAATACCTTCATAATTGTTGAATTCATCAGAAATGGCGCAAGTTACCAAGGTCAACACGCTACTCTTCGGCGGTAATGCGACGTCATCGTCAAAAATTCTCAAAGCATTAACGTCACTGCAGGGAGGATTGCACGCTAAACCGTGTGCCGTAGAAAACGTCACCTGCGACTCTTGCAAGTCAATCACGGCTCCATTATCACGCAGAAAGTCCAGTCCGAGATTTAGGTCCCTCGAGCAACTCTGCAGTATTACAATATCTTCGAGATACGTAAATCCGTGAATACCGACTCGCGCTGTGCACCGTCCAACCGGAGTGAGAGGATGGCCTCTAGCCGTACGTATATGCGACCCAGCCCACTGGGTAGAAACCTTCTTCAGCCTGCAGGCAAGACCCATGCTCATAACGGAAGTGTCTGCTCCAGTGTCGGTTAGCGCCATTACTTCTTCTTCGTCCACAGTTACCGCAATGTTTGATGTCACTACTCTTTGTATCACATTTGACTGCGTCTGTACATTTTTTTGCTGCCGTCGCTGTCATCGTAGTGGAGGATCTTCCATAGAGTCAGCGTCAGCGGCCTGACTTCCGGAGGTCGTTGAACTCTGTTTTCCTGACTTGCAGGACTGGGTGAACGGCGATTTGGAGCGCCGCGTGTATAGGCTAGGCTCGGTTACCTGTAGCGAGCAGGCGACGACGAGCAGGTCTTTTGCGACCGATGTTCGATACTGCTACGATTCGAGATGAAACTCTCTATTTCCTGGGATCGCTCGCAAGGTTGTGGACAAGGGGCATTAGGCGAAAATC
Organism: Rhipicephalus microplus; assembly: GCF_013339725.1. Lineage (NCBI taxonomy): Eukaryota > Metazoa > Arthropoda > Arachnida > Ixodida > Ixodidae > Rhipicephalus > Rhipicephalus microplus. The sequence continues at coordinate 53,604 of NW_023612053.1, read as the reverse complement.
CACGGAGACCCATACGACAGTATGGACATGTTCGGTAGACGTGTCCAGCATCTCCGCAGTGGAAACAAAGGGGCCTGTCTGTGGTCACGTGAACACCAGATGCCACTCTTCCTCGGTCGTGCTTCGGCGATCAACGGCGGGCTCCAAGGACGAAAGTCTACCTCTATTGGCTGAGCGCGTCACTCATTGGGGTAAAACACGCTGGTTGAACTGCACGATGGAGGACATCGCACTGCTTCCGCGTAGCTCATTCCGACGCACTGTCCCTGTAGTGGCACCTCGGACTGTTGGGAACGTGAACGGCTTGCCGTAGCTCGGCGCATACCATCTCCGCAACGGAGAGCTGCTCTACAGGTGAAGCAGTCACCGGCATCTTTTGTAGCTCCTCCTTCATGAGAGCTCAGATAAGCTCTCGCAATGCGCTGATGTCATTGCCGAGAGTGACAGAAGTGACCTCACTTGGATGTACACCCCGGTTATACTGCCAGGCACGCTGTTGAAGGGCCCTCTCCACGGCAGTGGCTTCCTCATGGAACTCCGCAAGTGCCGCAGGAGGGTTTCGAATCAGGCCGGCAAGAATATCTTCTTTAACACCACACATTAAGTGGCGAACTTTCTTGGATTCGGCCATAAAGGGTTCCGCACACCTCAAAAGCCGATCCATGCCCGCTATGTAAGTTATCATCCTTTCGTTAGGGCCTTGAACCCTTGCCTCTATAGCACGCTCCGCTGTATCTTTCCTGTCCTCTCGGGCAAAGGCCTTGAGGAACTGCTGGTGAAACTCATCCCATAATGTGAGCGTTGCTTCATGGTTCTCACAGTACAATTTCGCGGAGTCCTCGAGAAAGCAGTATACATAGCCTAGCTTATGCTCTGGGGTCCAATCGTCAATGACGGCGACCTGGTTGAAATGTTTCAGCCAGTCGTCGGCATCTTCAAAAGCAGCTCCGTGAAATATCTTTGGCGTCTTGGGCTGGTTGACAACCAGGTGCGCTGGTGCTGGCGCGGTGACGTTAGGCAGTGTTTGATTCATAGTCCTCTGACGTTCAGGCAGCCAACCGTGCTGTGGCTCGAGTCCCTGGAGACAACGGCTGGAACAGACGTGCACAGGGGTCAGCTCGGCTGAGCTACTCGATGGACTTGCGTCAGGGATGCTCTCAGGGGACCGTATCATCTACTGTACCCCGCACCTCCACCAGACAATGTCACAAAAACACAGGGACGCAGGCACAAAAATAGGGCGTTTCCTTTCGTAACCCAAAGGCCAAAAGCACAAACACCAGAGCACGCACCCACCGAACTACTTCGTTATCCTCCTCAGAGGCTAGAACTATAGTTGCCAGCCTACCTCGCATCAACAATATTATACCACAGCCAATCTTTACATTATCGATACAAAGATTAAGGCCAACCTACAAAGGGGTAAATCGAATACTTGAAGAGAGAAATGGCAGCTTTTGTAAAACATGCTGCGTCACTGCATGGTTACCACTACAGTAACATGTGGTTTGCTTAGTATGCTTCATTTACAAGGGAAGCAACAATTTGTCATTGCCTGGTGCTGTAATCTATTCACAGAAAATCTGTGTGACATGGTTTTTATTGTTTTCTGCATTTGCTGTGGCTTTGCAGGTTCCTTGTCTTCGGTATCCCGTGAGCGGTACCATTCACTCGTGTCCGTCCAAGGCGGCCTAAATTCCTGCCGACAGTGCACCTATGTGACAGAGTACAGTGCAAGCATGAAAACGCCCATTCGCAGACACTGGACGAGCGCCCTTTCCTGTGCTACTTGTGTCCAGCTGCATTTTATCAAGAGAGTCATCTCACAGAACATATTCGTACGCACACAGGAGAGCATCCCTATTCCTGTGACGTATGCAACACATCATTCTTGCAAAAATATCACCTCATAACCCACATGCGTACTCACTCAAGAGAGCGTCCATATTCCTGCAACCATTGCAGTGCATCCTTCTCGCAAAAAATTGTCGTGAGACACATGCGCAACCACACAGCAGAGCGTCCTTTTTCTTGTGACCACTGCAGTGCATCCTTCTCACGAAATCAGAAACTCGTGCTGCTTGTGTCTCGTTGTCATGAAACCAACAGGCCGTAAAAGTGAGTAGTCAACAAGCTTTCTTAAAAGAGAAGGAAGTGTGCAAGGTGGGCGAGAGGAGGAGGAGGAGGAAGGGAAGAAATGAAAGGCAGGGAGGTCAACCAGACGCACGTCCGGTTTGCTACCCTGTACTGGGGGAAGGGGTGAGGGGATTAAAGGAGAAGAGGGAGAGAAGTGAAGGGCAACGTGTGTGTAGATGTGACCTTGTCCATTGCACGCTTATAAGCGGTCGCGTAGTCCGGTCTTCTTTAGAAAACTTAGCAATGCACGCGTCGCATTGCTAGCCAGCGACGCGTAGAGCCATGAGCCAAGTATCTTCTCTTCAGAAAAAGGTCTACTGTCTAGTGTCTCTAACATTTCGCAGAGCGAGAGTTTGTTGACTAGAGGTTACAGTGTAGATTGAGATCTGGAAAGTAACTTGGCTTGGCTGCTCGCAAGGGAGAATGTCGTAAATTTGTGAAAGGAAAGGCGAGCTGTAGAAGAGGGTGCAATAAGAGGCCACTTTGAGCTGTGATTATCCACACATTTGTGCTCCACTCTGAAACAACACATGCTCCATAATATAATATGGTAAGTAACTAGAGGCACATGGGAATAAAATATTGCGCAGTCCCAAGTGGATGAAAAAACTTTCAGCTTGGTTGGGATCTAAACCATGGTTCTCAAATTAGGTATTTTATGTTCGACATAAGGCGGTATTGCTTTTATATTCGGCATAGTTTGTTTGCCTTAATGTCATGAGATTATGTACCTTTAAAAAACTACATATGTTGAATTCATTCATAAGCCCGCTCCGGCATTTGTTTAGTGAACTATGCAAACGTCGCTTTGCTTGAATGAACTCAAAGACAATAGTGTGTGTGTATGTGTGTGTGCGTGCATATATATATATATATATATATATATATATATATATATATATTATATATATATATATATATATATATATATATATATATATATATATATATATATATATATATATATAAAAGAAAGAAGCGTATACCTAAGGGCTCGTTTTGCCGTGTTTTTACACAATAATGAGATCTAACAGACAATAATGCCAAGAAAAGTATAGGGGAAGATATTAGACCAAATTGTTATGTAAATATGAAGAAAAGTGGGGGAAAAGATAACTTGCCGTGGGCAGAATCCGAACCTGCGACCTTCGAATGACACGTTCAGCAGGACGTGCAAACGTCCTGTTTGAAAGCATGCTGTGAGTGACATTTGTTGCACGGCATGCCACTCAACCATTGGCCCAGTTCCGGTCATGCTCACTTTTAGCATTGCCTCCTTGAATGTCAACGTTGTAGCACCTTGATTTTCCATTGTCCTTAGGGAGCATGTCAGAGGGTAGTCTATGAAAGTGTACAATATTTTCTTCTGACAGTGCATTATGAAATTTTTCAAGCCAGCATTGTAAGGAAACATGTTAAAGGGACACTAAAGAGGAACAAGGACTTGGTTTAGATTGAAACACTGCGCTATGAGAAATCTAATGCCATATGTGTCACTATCATAAGTTCAGTATTAGTGTTGTAGTTGTTATGAGCTGTTATTAAAGCTGTTATGAGATCAAAACTCGGGTCACAGGCAGCGATGTAATTGTTCGCCGCCGCCAGTGTCCGTAACTACTACCGCAAAATAAATAAAAAAAATCTAGCACCAAGGACACAGTGGGGCTCGAACCAGGGTCCGCTCCGTGCCAGCCTAGTAATCTACCACTGAGCAACAGCGGTTCTTGGGACTTGTTCACTAACTTGCCTTTTGCAGGCTTTATGTGGGGAAAGGAATTCTGTTAATATCAATAATAAAGTGTTTTAGAACAGGAAAAGAACAACGAGGTGTCACACAATGCGGATAGCATAAGGATTTGGGCGACAAACGCTCCAACCCATTACAAAAGCTTATTTTTGATCACCTATTAACTGTGGTGCATACCCACTTGAGGCATAAATTCCTCATCATCGTCAACCACTGCATGAAGAATTGGCACAAAATTCCTTGCAAGAGTTTATCTGATACAACGCTTCTTAGAAGAACATAGCGAATGCTGGTGTATTAGCTAGAAATAATTATTAATGCTGTAGTGGTTTTCCAGAAAGTATTCCTGTAGCAGTTACCCAATGAATGTTTAGAAAAGGCTCTGAAAGGCCGCTCTTTTAGCTTTTGCTGTGACTCTACAGCACCTTCTGCGCAGGCCTGGCATTTGTTAAATTTCGCGCCAAGACCTCCGCGTTACAGAAGAAATTCGAAATGTATTATCGGTATTTTTTTCACATTGGCTCAACAAAATTTTCTAAAACATCCTTTGCTATGTCTGTGGCACCCACATATTATAATGTACTTTATTTGTATAAATTAGAAGCAACATAGGACCCAATAGACGCGTTCAAAATTTTTTGCGTCAGTGTGTTTGGTGTCGAAATCTCAAAAAGGCGTTGCCGCCCGCATTTTTTTTTTTGTGAATTGTCTCACTTACTAAGCATGATGTCGTGGTAATAGTGGTGTTTTCAGGATTATAATGTCGTCCTTTACTAATAACCAAAAACTGTTTTGCTTTTAAGCGCCCCTTTAAATAACTTTATTTCTGCCAAAGTATGAATAATTTCTATAATTTCTGTGGTTTGTTTATTTTTGTAGCAGAAGAACCCATGAATTTAGTAAATTGCAGATTCTCTTATGGACGATTTTTGTAACATTGTTGAATAGGTAATATTTTATTTATGTTCCGATTGGTTCACATAAATATTTTCACCTCTATGCTCATATTTATTTCATCACTGAAAGTCTTTCTTTGGTCGGCTGTCAATCTAAGGTATCTTTGTACCTAGTTTGTGCCTGCAAGGACTATTAGTGGCTGCATCGACTAAATGGCCGTCTTTGACTTTGTTTTGTCACTCCCAATGCAATTTCACAAGACAGTGTCCGACATGGTCTCCTAGCTCATCATTTTCCACGATCGGCTTCTGTTAACCTACACTTATCTTTCTTATCTGAAAGTGTCCTTGTAGTTTCTAAAAAAGCATAGCTTTGGGATATTTATAGTAAAAGCAGAATCTTTTTTTTTTTGAATTTTCAGAATACACTTTCAATGGATGGCACCTAATGTACGAACTCTTTGCATGGCTAAATAATGGCATACTTTCTTGCTTCCTAGTGCTTACCAGAACAACTGGGTATTTGGCCAGAATATTGGTGACTACATTGTTGTTTATTTTGTCTTTCTTTCATTTCAAGAAAGTGAGTGCGCAAGAAATACTGAAATGTCGTTGCTGCTTCCTCTTTTTTTTAACCCACTCTTCGAATCGTAAATGTTTTTATATTTTATACTTGTTTTTCTTATTCGTTTATCGTCATCACTGTAGCAGTGTTCAGAGTACCTGGCAGTGGTTGATTCTGTGTATGTGAAGGGCAGAAGTATTTGTTTGTATTTTGTCTTTCTCTCAAGATCATCAGTGCAGGGTCATTTGCTGCGAGTTTTATGTGAGTTTTCTCTTGAACCTGGAAATAACGTTTCAGTATATATTTTTCAGCTTATCATATCAGTTATCCTGTTACAACCATGCCCACCAAACATTATGTAAACGTAATCTCAGTCTAGGGAACATGTCTATTTTCTTTTTCAGTTTGACAGTTTCACTGTTGAGTTTCAGAGAAACCTGCTGTCAAGACCACAATGAAAGCAATGTCCAGAGTTTTTAGAGCCCTCATGACACATCCTGATGGAAGCATAACACGAAGGAGATTTCTACCACAGTCTACCTTCAAGCAGTAGCTCCCAACTACAGCCATATTCGCAGTCACTGTCTCCTTTCTCGCCATTAGCAGCATTGTATCACTTATGTTGTGTATTGTAATAGAGCGCATATCAAAAGAGTGTTTAAGGGCAGCATGCAATATTTTCTCATTGAAACACTCTACGAAATTTCTTTCGTGAAAAAGTTGTAAGGGAACATCATTAAGTCTATTCATCTCTTCCAAGATTCAGGTATCCTGTATTTCGTATGTATTTATTTCTTTAGTTATGTTCATGTTTGAGTACATTCCAGTACATATTGTTACGGTGCATCATCGATAAAAGCAAGCGTGGCACTTTGTGAAGACGACAAAGATGCCTGTGCATTAGACGCTTGCGCGAAAGGCAGCTCAGCCATCTCGTTCGGCTGCCGATTCTCTGTGGATGCTATATTATAAGCCTAGATCTCGCCCCAACACATTTGGTGGACGCGCTGGGTAAGTGCCTCTCATCGGAACTTTGCAGCGGCTGTTGTTTGAAGAGTTATTATGCAACGATGACGGAAAATATGACGTCTGCATCTGCTCCTGGTGTTCCTGCGCCTGGAGACGATGCGGTGACTACACCTCCTCCTGCGACCACAACCTTCGTGCTCGAACCCTTGCGTGATCTTGGCACGTTTAGCGATTCCGGCGATCCAAATGAAGTGGACATTGAAAAAATTGGCTGGCAGAGTACAAACGTGTGAGTACTCGATACTGATGGGGCCCCACTCTCATGCTGGCAAACCTGTTGTTCTATCTTAGGGGAACCGCCAAATCATGGTATGAGAACCATGAAGAAAACTTGGGAGTTGGGCAATGTGCAGGGACAAAATGTTGGACATGTGCGGGAAGTTGATTAGAAGAAAAATGGCCGGGAATAAAATGCTCGCATCTACTGCGCAGACCTCAACGGAGTCGTACGTCTTGTATATAAAAGGTGTGTTAGCATTGTGTCGCAAAGCCAATGCTGAGATGCCGGAGGCTGACAAGGTCGGACATATTCTTAAGGGGATTGCGGACGACGCATTCAACCTTTTAATCAGCAAAAGGTATTCTACTGTGGACGCCTTTATAAAGGAATGTCGGCGCTGTGAGCAAGCGAAGAGCCGGCGAATCAACAGCGTGTTTGCCCGAACATCGTCTTGCGAAGACCATGCAAGAACGCAGCCGCCACCTCTAGTTACATCAAATCAAGTGACGCGAATTGAAGACGCGAACTTGAAGCCATTGCCCCTGCTCCGGCTTACACTGCTGCAAGTGACACGACCCCACTCACAACTATGTGAAATGCCATTTCGGACTTCGCCAAATCACCATACTAGGCTGCCATGTCAGTGCCGCTGGTGTTCAACCAGATCCCTTGTCGGTGCGAGCAGTACAAGAATTTCCTGAACCACGTTCAACCAAGGAAGTTTGAAGTTTCATAGGGCTATGTTTCTGTTTTCGCCGATTTGTTCGCAACTTCGCCTACATCGCTCGACCGCTTACTCATCTCTTAAAGAAGGACGTTCCCTTCGCATAGGGCATATAAAGGAATGTCGGCGCTGTGAGCAAGCGAAGAGCCGGTGAATTAACAGCATGTTTGGCCCGCCTTTCGAATACGGCTGCAACCGGAAGAACTACCCTGATGTAACACTTGTTAATGAGCACGGCGATATGGTTCACCACTGCGAGTGTGCGGATCTATTGAATATTGCATTTCATCCGTACTTACACATGAAGACACCACATCATCACCCTCCCTTGTCAATATCATCAACCTATCTATGCCTAAAGTAATCGTTCGTGAGGCAAGAATTTCTTGTTTACTAAATAAGCTTAAAACTTCTTCGGCATCTGATCACAATGTCATTAATAACAAAATGTTAAAATGTTTGTCTCCTAGCTTATCACCTATACTGTGTGCACTCTTCTCGCAGTCTCTATCTACTAACACTATTCCGAGCGACTGGAAAGTAGCAAAAGTCGTACGCATATTCAAGTCCGGGGACCGCACTCACCCACTGAACTACCGCCCTATTTCTACAACAAGTACTATTTGCAAATTACTTGAACACGTATTGTACACTGAAATCATTAACTGCTTAGAAGACCACAACATTATTTTTGGATACCAACATGGCTTTCGTTGGGGTTATTCATGCGAAACGCAGTTAGCCGGCTTTTTACATCACATTCAATAATATCTAGACCTAGGATTTCAAGTTGATGCCATCTTCCTCAATTTCTCGAAAGCTTTTGATCGTGTTCCTCACCATAGACAAATAGTAAAGCTAATGAACCTGAATATACACCCAACTGTTATTGGACGGATTAAAAATTCTCTCTCATCTAGATCACAATACACATCTGTTAGCAACAGCACCTCCTCATCCACCAACGCAACCTCCGGTGTCCCGCAGGGCAGCGTTCTTGGCCCTTTACTTTTCCTAATCTATAATAATGACTTACCTAACTGCGTGTCCTTCATCAGACTTTTCGCGGGTGGCTGTGTAATTTATCAAATAATTTCATGTGACAATGACAAAGATATTCTTCAAGCTGATCTTAACGCAAAAAATACATGGTGTTCAACATGGTTGATGACTCCTAATACGGCTAAAACACAGTTATTATCATTTACAAGACGCATGCACCGGAGTCCTACATCCTATGTAATCAATAATAACATAATTCAACTGACAACTTCGTATAAGTACCTAGGTGTTCACTTACAGTCTGACCTTACGTGTCATCATCACATCCGCCTGACATTGGCATCAGCTAACCGCTCATTAGGTCTACTCAAACGCAACATCAAGCATGCTCCAGGTAATCTCCGTAGACTAGCATACATCACATTAAAACGTCTTGAAATCGAATACGCATCAGCTGTCTGGGATCCCTCACAAATCTACATAACCCAAGAAATAGAATCTTTACAAAACCGTGCAGCCCGTTTCATCTTTTTCGATTATTCACCCTATACTAGCATTTCAGCACTAAAAACTCGCGCTCAGCTTGACGACTTATTTCATCGCCGCAGAACTGCCCGCCTTTCGCTTCTCCACAATCTCTATCATCACCCATACCTTCACCGCATCTTCGAAGCACCAACAGTCATCTTTCCACGCACAGACCATATCTTCAAGATAAAACGTATAACTTGTCGCTCAGCTCATTATGCTAATTCCTTCATTTCCCAAACAATAGTTGCATGGAATAACTTGCCATCCCACATTGCCACTCAAGCATATTTCACAACATTTCACGTACTTTTACTCAACATTTCCGACTAGATATGCACCGTGCGTACTCTCATTAAGCTTCTTCATATGTACATCAGTGTTTAATTTTCTTGTTACTATGTGTTAATGTTTTTCACGACCATTGCACACACTTGATTTGTATTATTTATGTGTTAATTGTAAACTTTTGTATCTTAAGATCGTGCCTTCGTTTTAGTTTTTTTCCTTGTATACTGTATTTGTTAGTGCCCTAATTTATGTTTTCAGTATTCAATATTCTATCTCTATTTATTTTTCTTTCTTCCAAATTATCTGGTTTTTGTTGTTGTTGTTGTTGTTGTTGTTGTTGTTGCTTTTTGTATTTAGCTCGCTTTCATTATTTTGTACAATCTTGTTTTTACATTGTATAAGCGTGCAAAGATTTTTTTCATGTGTCCGTTCCCCTATGTAATACCCCTTCGGGGGCCTTTAGGGGTATTATGAAATAAATAATAGGGCGTAGAGCAAGGGGATGCCTTTTCGGCTTTTATCCACTTTTATCCATCTGCTAACTACGCCACCAATACTGGACCATTTCGACCTTGCTATCCTCTACAGAGCTTCGACCCATGCCATCGGTCATGGAATCGGGGCGGTCCTCGGCCAACGACATCACGGGAAGGACCGCATGATTGCTTATGCCAGTCGTCTTCTTTCACCTGCCGAACGGTAGTTCTCCACTACTGAGCGTGGATGCCTTGCTTTAGTGTGGGCCGTAACAAAATTCAGGCTTTACCTGTATGGCCGAACTTTTTCCGTTGTTACTGACCATCACGCTCTCTGTTGGCTCTCATTTCTAAAGGACAAATCTGGACGTCTCAGTGAGTGGGCGCTGCGTCTGCAAGAATACTCGTTTGTGGTCCACTTCAAGTCACGACGCCTGCACGCAGACGCAGACTGTTTGTCGCGTCATGCGGTTGAAACGCCCAACTTGACAGACCTTGAATCAGACCCCTGCGTGCTCACCATCCACACTTTGGTTGATATCTCCACCAAACAACGTGACCCATCGTCATTCTCCATCATCGAGCGTCTGACCTCTGCTCCAACAGACCCTTCCGTTTGCCTGTTCGAACTGCATGACAACATTCTGTACCTTCGCAGCTTCAATGCCGATGACCTGAAATTACTACTCGTGCTTCCCCATGACCTGCGTACCAGCGTTCTCGAACAACTACATGACGTACCTACAGCCGGTCACCTAGGCATCTCTGGTACCTACGATCGCGTGCGATGTCGCTTTTTCTGGCCCGGACTGTATCGTTCTGTGGTTCTCTACGTCACTGCTTGCGACCGCTGCCAATGCCGCAAGCGCCACTCTGTACTGCCGTCTGGCCTCCTACAGCCCATTGACATACCGATGGAACCATTCTTCTGTGTTGGCCTTGACCTGTTGGGCCCGTTTTCTACGTCCACCTCCGGAAATAAATGGGTTGTCGTCGCCACAGATTACGCCACACGCTTTGCAATTACTCAAGCACTGTCGACTAGCTGTTCCACTGACGTCGCTGACTTTCTCTTGTATGAAGTCATTCTTCATCACGATGCTCCGCGGCAGCTGCTTACTGATCGAAGAAGGTACTTCCTTTCACGTGTTACGGATGACATTCTCTGCGCCTGCTCCACTGAGCACAATAAGCTTACTAACGCTTATCATCCACAGACAAATGAATTGACTGAGTGTCTGAACCGAACACTTACGCAGATGCTGCTATGTACGTTTCACCAGATCACCGTGACTGGGACAAAGCGCTCCCCTTTGTCACATTTGCGTACAACTTTTCACGCCACGACACAGCTTTTCTCCATTTTATTTGCTATTTGGCCGACATACAGCGTTACCGTTTGACATGCTCCTTGCTTCGGCTGCCTGTTGTCTACTGAGTACGCCAGCGATGTCGTTTCTGAAGCCTATGCAGCCCGTAAGCTTGCGCATCATCGGCTGCACTGGTCGCAGGAGCATCAAAATGACTGTTATGATGGGTGACACCAAAACGTGCACTTCTCGCAGGGGTCTCTTGTACTTCTCTGGACACCAAACCGCCAAGGTGGCTTATCAGAGAAGCTACTACCACACTACCATGGCCCCTACAAAGTGTTACGACAACTCAGTGACGTGAGCTACGAGATCACACCCCTAAACAATGCCTCTTTGACCTCCCCACTTCAGACGGACGTCGTCCACGTTTCCAGACTCAAACCGTATCACCGTGCTAGTTCGCTGCTGCCGTGCCAAGCGCCATGACAGCGCTTCCGCCGCTGGGTAGTGATGGTACGGTGCATCATTGATAGGAGCAAGCGTGGCACTTTGCGAAGACGACGAAGACGTCTGTGCGTTGGACGCTTGCGCGAGAGGCAATTCAGCCATCTTGTTCGGCTGCCAATTCTCTCTGGACACTATACCGTAAGCCTTTATCTCGCCCCGTCACAATATATGCATATATGTTGCACATTTGCTTCGTCACTCATCTCTTTTATATCACTATGTGTTGGGGGTATCAGAGTGCGCTGGTTGTGTTTAATATGCAATACTTTTTTTAAGATTTGAATGTTATCCAGTACACTTGCAATCAACTCAATTTTTATTCAGCTATATGCAATAGACAGTGCTCTGTTAAGTCTTCTAGCGCATCATTTGACATAGTGAGCTTCTCTTGCTCTCCACTCTTTTTTTTCTTAAGTTTGTACTCTCTGTCCTCTAGGCGCTCCGAAACTGCAATTTTGCATTTGTCTTAGTAAAAGACAATGATTTCAGTCCTGATTCACAAAACATGGATTACTCGTAATGTAGATTTCTTTCTTTGTTAAACACTAGCTTTCTGTTTGTTGTCTGGAGTGCCGAGTCATCTAGGTATCTGGCTGATTATGTGTTGACCACTCAGTTGGTTCGATGAAGTCTTTGTGTAAGGTGTACTTAAACATCTGCGCCTTTTTGCTCTCGCAATACTGGTTATAAGAAACCGAGTCTTCTCCTGGTTCTCTAGATTGCGTTGACTTCTTTAGATTGTTTTATATATATAATGTTGCTCTGAAAAATGAAATAAGAGAACTCTTGATGTTTTATTATATTGCATATGGTGAAGTTTCATGCAGCTTTTAAGTGGCATTTACGATAGCATATTTTGTTGCGAATTTTTTTGACATGAGCAAAACATATAATTGCTTTTTTTCAACGTTATGCTGTGTAGAGAAGATACAGTTATTCTAGGGGAAGTAGGTGCTGCGCAAAGGCTAAATTTTTCTGCATTCGAACAGTAGTTTTCTTTTCTAGCTAGATTCAAGTGTACTGTCTCTTGTATTCAAGATTGTTCCATTCTTGTCAAGATCATTCCTTGCAGCACCTTTTACACATTGCGATTCTATAACATTCATTGATTATCTTATGTAGTTTGAGGCAGAGTGGCTAAAATGCTTTTTTTAAAAATTTGGAAAAACTGCATTTTCATTTAGAAGTTATAATTTATGCAAGAATAGTTGAGAAAGATATCGAGAAGAATTAGATTACTGTATTTAGAAGTATTTTAAATAATAATATCGTTAGTGCTGGGTCGTGTCTGTATGGAAGATACTCGTGCAGCAGCTGCCGCTCAAAGAAACAAGCCTCACTAGATCGTTGTGTTGTGCTAAGATCTGAAATAGTCTGTTTGTCACGCTCTGTATCATAGGTTGCAGAGTGAATGAGATATTGAAAGCAGCAAGTATTTTTATATTGGCTTGTATTTTGGTTGTGTAATTGGGTTCTTGGTCTGTACCATCATTGGGCCGCTTATGTGAAACCAATAGATATGTTTGTAGCCCTTGATTTACTTGGGTTTAATGTGCCCGATTTCTTTTTTACATGAGATCATCACTGCTCAGGATAGCTCTACTACAATCATACAGCAGGTAGATTAAATTTATGTACTAACTTGGGAAGTAATGAATTCTATCATGGTGTAAAAATGATTGCTGGTTTTATACGAACGCAAGTATCAATACTTTTTGTTCATTAAAAGTACATGTTCACGTGCAGTGCATATATGTTATTATAACTTTTTAATTATATATATATATTCTGCATTTTTAGTGCACCTGGTTCTTGGCCCTTAGCAGTCGCATGAGATTTGGCCACGATCACTCGTCACACTAATGCATCTGCATTTTACATTCCTTGTTGCTCAATGGCCATTGTAGCCTTTTCATCATTAGGTTCTACTACAAAGGAAAACCAGTGAAATGTAATACATTTTCTTTGCATTCCAGCATGCAGAAATATCTGGCCTGTTTCTCAGTGAGTTAATTCTTTGCAGCTCTGTGCTGCTTATTTACTGACACATCGTTTTGAAAATTTCTGCGGTTCCTTCCTTTTTTATGAGTAACAACTCTGAAAACTCCTTCCGTGTTTCCATTGAAAAGAGAAACAGTATTGTAGTGAGCATATTGCATACAGTTGTATTTATTTGCAGACTTAGGTCCCGCATTTGTGTTCGCTTTAAAGTCCAGCTCTTTATTATTTATACAAGGCTCGAGAAAGACATCTCCCAAAACGTCTTGCAATGTGCAAAATAAACATTCTACACATTCAGTTTTCTGGAATCTATAGTTGATGACGTCAACAGGTAATGACAAGTATCTGTTTGGCTTCCAGAAACTTTATTTATTATAATCTACTCATATATAGTGGGCTAAAAATGAGAAAACAGATTCTCTTTGTGCTAGTTTGATTCACTGTGCATATTTGTCTTTCACATGTTATATGCTCTAGTAATCAATTGTTCGTTTTCATATTTCTCTTAAATATACAGTACTCAAATTTGTATCACCCTCTGTAGTTACTGCAAAAGTGGTCACTAAATGTCTATATTAAAAGTGTAATTTATTAAGGAGTTTTTTAACCGTCAAGCTTATTGATGCAATAGGTAAAAATATACATAAGCTTACTGTGTTGTTTGTACTAGTCTTAACTGCAGTTTTTGTGCTGTTTCAGATGTGTCCACTCTTCCAAAGAAGAAACAGAGATGCTGTATGCTTTGGACTTTTCCAGAAATGCGTTCAACAAGCCTCTTCTTACAAATCACACACTATTTTACTCTGAAGTTAATACGCAATGAACAGTAAATTGAAATGGTGATGTGACCGTGTTGATACATTTCTGCTAAAGATTCAATTATGTAATACACGAGTGAAGTTGAAGATAGACTTTCTATAGAGTTAGCCATCTGAAATTGGGAAGAGCCGTAATACAGTTCGGTGCAGTGTGGGTGTCTCAGTCAGAGTAAAGAAATTGTCTCTCTTACAAAGCTCTGGTTGAAGTTAGGTATTGATAAAAGGGACTGTCTACCATACAGAAAAATTGTTTTGATTGTGGCACAAATGAAAAGGGTGCTCATCACATCAGCAGCGACGAGCATACTTTCGTGCCAGAAAAAAATCAGAATTTTAATTTGATGTTGAAAGTCGATGAAGTGACCCCTAGCGACACCAACAGCGAATGTGGTCAATTTTGACAATCTATTGGTAGGAGAAGAAATCCTCGCAGGTAGACTTATTTTGCTTAAAAACAAACACATTTACCTTGAAGTTGCATTTTATGCACTTGAGGCAGCTTTAAGTTCTGCCAGAGACCAATTTTCGCATTTTTTTTGCATGTGTTCAAATAGACGTTCAATCGTGCTGCTGGCGGTGTGTTCGCTTGCCTGCATGCCTGCCTGCAAACAGTGGAGAAACGCGACCACGTCGTCATCCACCACCACTCATGAGAACAACAAAAAAGTTCGGGGGTGCCTAAAACAACCACTAAGGTTTTTGTTTTATAATAACCAAACTTGATGAAGCCTGCAAAGACCACACGTGGTTTCAGTTTTCGACTTTCACCGGCACCGACCAGTGTTAAGGGCATTCATCCCACCGATGGAAGGAGACATAGCGCGTACACAAGTATTCTGTTTTAAAAATTTCTATGCACTTTTTAGAGAAACCCCTGCAAGGTTTAGACAATTGACTTGGTACACATTTTATTGCGACACAAAACAGGAGAGCATTGAATGACAGTAGACAGTCGCTTCAATTCATGTCTCTACACATTTGTACGTACTAAGAGAAACGGCTTGGTAACTGAATAACTGCCATGCTTGTTAGTGGCACCTTGATTTTGCACTGCAATATATGAAAAACATTAATACTATAAGCCAGCAGCAGCTGTCTGGTGTTACTTTGTTGTCATTTTTGGTGTAAAATCTTTAAATATGTCTCTGTATACTGCTCAAGGGAATCTTGAAATAATGTAAACACACTTTATTTTTTTCACTGTGCCTTTTAGTGACCGAAATTTGCCCGAATGTGCCACTATTCTCTTCCGTCACTCAACTTTGTAGCGTTCCTAATTTAATCATTCTTTTTCCTATAAATTAGCTTTCTTCTGAATTGGTGCCTATAAATACTTAGTGCATCAAGGTTAATGGATTGTTTCATAATATATCCACAGTAGCATGTTAGCTTATCTGGCTTTCTCAGTGTGGAAAAATTTGTTGCGATTGTCTTGATTCAGTGTAGTTAGTTATACATTGTGATGAGGTGAGGTATCTACATGTGTGTGTGGTCTTGTAAGTGTCTGAAACAATATGTGTTGAGTATCTCAGTTTGTATTGTATAGTATCGCTATGTTTTCAGTCAAAAAGGATGGAGACCTTAATGGAAAGTGTATGAATGGTGCTAGTATACACATTACATTGCGCTAGTACACTATGCAGTTTACATAAATGCACCATCAATGTTGACCACCAAAAACTGTTATGCCTTATGACTCCTTTCTCATGATATTTTGCTATTCTTCAGATTGTTTTGTATGAACTTCTTTCGTTCATATTTTGTTTCCTGTGTTTGATGTGTAGAAATATGAACTGAGTGGCTGTACAGCATCGTCCTAGAAAAAAAAGTACCATGAATACTTTAATGTGCTGGCACTTAATGTATCGATATAATACAAAAAAAGTTGGCTATTTAGGCATAGTATGAGATTTGCATTTCGTTAAGGCTCCTGTGCATTCACAGAATGTTTTGCTTGTGTTAACTTTGTGTGACTGAACATCTAGATCTCACTTTTCTGTCTGCAGGAAAATCTTTCGCCAACATCACCCGCTGTAATTAAGGAAATGCTAAGTCACTCATATCTTACCTAAGCCTTTGTAATAATATAGAAAATTTTTTACCGTGTTTTCAAAGGGCGAGATTAGTGTTACATTGGTGCTGATTTCGGTAAATTTTTTAATCGCTTCTGAACTTTTTTTTCCTCTAGACCTGCCTCTTTGTCCTGTTTTCGTAGTGGTGACTTTAGCTTCCAGTCATCATGTGTTGTAATAATGCGCAATAACTTGAACGATTAATGCATCGACAATTCGCTGCTAAATCACCTTGCTCAATCGTCAGCGCCACTGTGGATATTGGTGCATGGAAATATTTTGCTTCATAACCTGTACCACTTGAAACGTTTGCACATATTCAGGGAGAACAACTGTCGTTGATAATTTTGAAAGCAAAAACAGTGTCCTTACAACGGACAAAAAAAAAAAAAAAAAAGAACTGGTGGGCACCTGCAGTGAAGTAAGCTTTACAGGATAGACCACCGCATCATGAAGGCTCACAAAAGGTGCAGGTGGTGTTCTCCTGCTGAAATGAGGTTCGCACTACTTTCTTCAGCACAACTCGAAAAGTGATAACATGTGCAACTTGTTTTGGCTGTTTCATCCCAAATACCCATTGATGCAATCGCAAGGTGGGGCCTTAATGAGACAGTATGACAGTGTTTAGCTCCTTTTCGAATCACTCCCATGAGTTTTCTTGCAATAAACTAATGGCTTGACTTTAATGAAATTCGTCTTTCACCATTTTTTTGTAGTATATATTTCTATACCACAGCCGATCTTTACATTATCGGTACAAATAAATAGGCCAATCTACAAAGGGGTAAATTGAATACTTGACGAGAGAAATGTCAACTTTTGTAAAACATGCTGTGTCACTGCATGCTCACTACTACAGTAACATGTGGTTTGCATAGTATGCTTCATTTACAAGGGCAGCAACCATTTGTCATTGCCTGGTGCGTTAATCTATTTGCAGAAAATCTGTGTGACATGGTTTTCTTTGTTTTCTGTATTTCCTGTGGCTTTGCAGGTTCTTTGTCTTCGGTGTCCCGTGAGCGGTACCATGCACTCGTGTCCGTCCAAGGTGGACTGCATTCCTGCCGACAGTGCACCTATGCGACCAAGAACAGTGCAAACATGCGAACACACCTTCGCAGACACACCGGCGAGCGGCCCTTCCAGTGCCACTTGTGTCCAGCTGCATTCTTTCGGGACAGTCATCTCGCAGGACATATTCGCACGCACACAGGAGAGCGTCCCTATTCCTGTGACGTATGCAGTGCATCGTTCTCAGAAAGGTCAAATCTCTTGAAACACATTCACACCCACACAGGAGAGCGTCCCTATTCCTGTGATGTATGCAACACATCATTTTTGCGAAAATCCCACCTCATAAACCACATGCGTACCCACTCAAGAGAGCGTCCATTTTCCTGCGACCAATGCCGTGCATCATTCTCGCAGAAAATGTCTCTTGTGAGACACATGCGCAACCACACAGGGACGCGTCCTTTTTCCTGTGACTACTGCAGTGCATCGTTCTCACGGAATCAGGACCTCGTGCTGCACGTGTCTCGTTATCATGAAACCAACATGCCGTGAAAAGTGAGTAGTCAACAGGTTTTCTTGAAAGAGAAGGAGGATCTAGGTTGGTGGGAGTGTGTTGACTGGAGGTTACAAGGAAAGAGTAAATTTAGATTTGGGAAGTTACTTAGTCTGGCTGCTCGCAAAGGAGATTGTCTTAAATTTGTGAAAGGAAAGGAGGTTATAGAAGAAGGTGCAAGAAGAGGCCACTTTGAGGTGTGATTATCCACATAACTGTGCTCCACTCTGAAACAACACATGCTCCATAAAAAAAAAGGCATAGAATATCGTATATCACAAGCTACATTTATTGATTTTATTTGTAAGCCCACTCCAATGTACGTCTAGCAAACTATACAAATGTCGCTTTGCTTGAATGAACCCAAAGACAATATATATATATATATATATATATATATATATATATATATATATATATATATATATATATATATATATATGTGTATTGTAGAATGGATAGGGTGCAATTAGCAGTGTCTGCAAAAGACGAGGAAGAGGACCATGGTTCGTGCTCATGATAGCTCCGATTCGGATCGCTGAGCGCTTGACCTGTGTTCGTTTATTAATAGACGGGTCGCGGACTCAACGCTCAATGCATACTACTAAATGGTGGAGAGTGCTGGTTCTCTTTTTCATCCTGGAACTCCGTAGCAGGACTCTACCTCCGCCGTCCATCATGCCTGACGACGTTGCATCACAGCCGAATGCTGCCGCACCCGCCGCTTTCCGCTGCCCCGGTATTCCGAGGGAGTGCCACCCAGTCCTATTCAACGACACTGATGAACAGGACGTCGAGGACGGGCTCGCTTTGTTTGAAAAAGTCAGTGTCAACAACCGGTGGGACGATAACGACAAACTCGGTCGCATCCACTTCTACCTGAGAGGTGTCGCGGAGCTTTGGCTGAACAACCATGAGGCTGAAATTACCACCTGGGCCTCTTTCAAAACGACCTTCGCAGACGTTTTCAACCGACCGGCAGTGTGCAAGCTCCGCGTGGAGCAGCGATTGCGTGATCGTGTCCAGTTGGCAGGAGAAAGTTTTACGTCTTACATTGAGGACGTCGTAGGCCTCTGCCGGCGCTTTAATCCGACCATGTCCGAAGCTGACAAAGTCAAGCATATCATGAAGGGCATCGAGGACGATTCGTTCCACATGCTTGTGGCGAAAAGTCCTCGAACAGTCACAGACATCATTCAGCACTGCCAGAGCTACGACGAGTTGCGAAAGCAGCGCATTTCCACGCAATGTCACAGTTTCGACACGACCAGCACGTCGGCACTGGCTGTTGGCGCGATCTCTCCACATCCGGTAGTATTGATGCACTAAATACAACAGTTCATCCGCGAGGAGGTTGCCCGCCAATTGTCTATTGCTTCTTTTCTCCCTAGTAATAGTCATGGACTCCCCTCGTCACTGTGCCAAACCATTGAAGAGCAAGTATCCAAAGCTCTTCTGCCTATGCACCAGCCACCGCCTGTATCAGAGCCGTTGCTATGCCGACGTCGCGAGAAGGCCTTCACATGCAGTGCCATACAGCATCGGCTCTCCTCAACGCCGTCATGTCTTCTATGCACCGTGGGTGCCGCCAAGCTCGCAAGTTCCGCTTTATCGACGTCCTGCCACCCTTCCCAATAATCCTTGGCACACACTGGACAACCGACCAATATGCTATTAGTGTAGTCTGCCGAGGCATGTCGAGCGTTTCTGCCGCCGCCGCGTTCCTCGTCCAACTGCCGTTGAAGCCAATTACAGCTACGACCATACAGAGTCGCAACAGCCAATGCCCTCCCACGCTCCTTCAAACACCTTATCGTCGAACCGCCGCACCACCCACTCGTCTCGATCACCCTCTTCGTGCCGGCGCTCGCTATCGCCAATGCTTCGACGCACCGCGCCTGTCCACACAGAAAACTGACCACCGCAGTTCCCGAGGCAAGAACTGTGCCACAGTCGAAATCTACAAGGCCTCGTTCCCAACCTGCAAACGAAATCCCAATCTTCATTGAAGGTGTTGCCGTGTCCGCCTTAGTCGATACTGGAGCTGCTGTGTCCGTGTTGAGCGAAGCAATGTGCCGCAAGTCGAAAAAGATTACGACTCCACTTTCTGGTGTTTCTTTCCATACAGCGAGCGCACATCACATACAATCTTCTGTCACGTGCACAGCTCGTCTACTCATTCAGGACGTTTTGTATGTGCTTGAATTCATCGTTTTTCCGCACTGCCCGCATGACATTATATTGGGCTGGGACTTTCTTTCCATGCATCATGCCGTTGTCAATTGTGCCGGTGCCAAGCTTGAATTATCAGCACTTTCGGACAACCCTCCTGCCAAGTCATCTTTTTTTCGTGTCGTCATCGCCGAGGACATGGACATCCCACCTATGTCAGTCTGATATTGTGCTAATCTCCTGTGACTATGCTTTCTCTACCGCCTTGTTTATGCCGTCAGCGAAATTCACTTCCCGTAAGCACTTTCTTCTCCCATTTTCTCTTATCACGATCGAAAACTCCACCGCAACCATTTATGTCATGAACCTGCTTTCGGTCCCAACCACTATGTTCCGCGGAGAATGTAGAGGGCAACTTGAGGACATTGATTCAGTCTGCCCTAACTCACTACCTGGTCGCACAGCGAGCCTCCATGTCGCGAGCTTTAATCTTGATACCACGGCCAACACATCTACCCCAGATGCCTTCCTTCCATCCATTGCTTCGGACCTTCCCATCGTTCAGCGGACCCAACTCTTGAAGCTTTTCGGCTGCTTTCGGATGTCTTTCGATTACAAGCAACCCAGTTTGGGCAAAACAACTTCGATCGTTCATCATATAGACACTGGCAGCCATGCACCCCTGCGCCAGCGTCCATACCGCGTCTCTCAAGCTGAACGTCGGGTTATTAAAGACCAGGTGACTGACATGCTTAGTCGGGGAGTCATACAGCCGTCCCACAGTCCCTGGGCATTTCGGTGGTGCTCGTTAAAAAAAGACGGTAGCATCCACTTCTGTGTTGATTATAGGTGTCTTAACAAAATCACCCGCAAAGATGTCTATCCGCTCCCCAAAATTGATGACGTGCTCGACCGTTTGCAAGGAGCGGAGTTTTTCTCTTTGCCGGATCTTCGGTCAGGGTACTGGCAGGTACCTATGGATGAAGCCGACCGCCCCAAAACTGTATTCGTAACTCCTGACGGCTTGTACGAGTTCAACGTGATGCCGTTCGACCTTTGCAATGCCCCGGCCTCATTCGAGCGTTTTATGGACAACATACTTCGAGGTCTCAAGTGGCATACGTGCCTTTGCTATCTGGACGACGTCATAGTTTTTTCAAAAGACTTCGATACCCGTCTCCAGCACTTCGCAAGTGTCCTGGAATGCCCCGCACAGGCTGGGCTACAAATAAATTTGAAGAAATGTCACTTCGCGGCACGGAAGCTCGTAATCTTATCGCACGTTGTCAGCAAGGACGGCGTTCTACCAGACCCAGACAAGCCCCGCGTGGTCACCGAGTTTCCTAAGCCGTCGACACTGAAAGAACTCTGTAGCTTTATAGGGCTATGCTCGTATTTTCGACGATTTATTCGTAACTTCGCACCTATAATGATCCCATTAACACGCCTACTTGCCGACAGCATGTATCTCGGCATGGTCGTCCACCTGTGACGACACATTTGCGAAATTACGGCATCTTCTAACATCGCCGCCGATTCTCCATCACTTCGACCCAGACGCCCCTACCGAAATCCACACGGACGCTAGTGGAGTCGGCCTTGGCGCTATCTTTGCGCAGCGAAAGTCTAGCTTCGATGAGTACGTCATTTCTTACGCGAGTCGCACTCTGACCAGAGCTGAAGAAAATTATTCGGTCACGGAGAAAGAATGTCTAGCCATCGTTTGGACAATCACTAAATTTAGAACTTACATATATGGTCGGACATTTGATGTCGTGACTGACCATCACGCCCTCTGCATGTTGTCGTCTCTAAAAGACCCATCTGGTCGCCTAGCCCGTTGGGTGTTACGACTCCAAGACTACGACATCCGCGTCGTCTACAGGTCAGGGCGCAGACATTCAGATGCCTGACGCTCTCTCTCGATCTCCGCTTCCCCATGACTGTGCGAATGCGCCTGTTTCTACCTAGGATACTGCCTCCCTCACACACGCTGACATGCCATCCGAGCAGCGTCAAGACCCTTGGATAGTGTCTTTAATGAAGTTCCTATCAAAGCCATCACCGAGTGCCACCAGTCGCTCGCTGCGGCGCACAGCCCGCCATTTCACCATGTGCGATGGGCTACTTTACCGCCGCAATTACCTCAGTGAAGGTCGCAAGTGGTTGTTGGTGATTCCTCGCCATCTACCTGCTGATATTTGTGCCTCGTTTCATGCGGACCCCCAATGCCGCCACGCTGGTGTAATAAAGATGTATGCACGCCTTCAGCTGCGGTACTACTGGCACAGAATGTACCGATTTGTCCGCCAATACAGTGCGTTCATGCTCAAAATGTCAACGCCGGAAGAGTTCACCACATGCCGTCACTGGATCGCTTCAGCTGTTGCCCTGCCCATCCCGACCTTTCGATTGCATCGGAATCAACTTATACGGCCCACTTCCATACACACCTGGCGGTAATCGCTGGGTGGTTGTCGCTTTTGATCATTTGACACGGTATTCTGAGACTGCCGCGCTTCCAGAGGCTACATCACGTGAAGTCGGCTTATTTATTCTTCACAAACTTGTTCTTCGCTACGGCGCTCCTCGCGAGTTACTCAGCGACAGCGGACGTACGTTCCTCTCACAAGCCGTACAAGACCTCCTGCGTGAATGCAATGTTGTTCATTGAACGACCAGTGTGTACCATCCCTAAAAACAATTACATGACTGAACGCTTCAATCGCACATTAGGCGACATGCTGTCCATGTATGTATCTGCTGACCACACCAACTGGGACCACATACTATCATTTGTCACCTATGCGTACAACAGCACCACTCAGTCCACGACTGGATTTTTTCCCTTCTTTCTTCTATATGGCCGTAAACCCTCCTCATTTTATGAATACCATTATGTTGTATCGCCCGGATACTTCAGAGTTTGCAACTCTCTCAGAAGTCGCCACTTATGCGGAAGAATGCAGGCAGCTAGCACATTCGTTAGCTATACAAGACCAAGCACGCCAAAAGGACCGCCATGGCGCCAACCTGCATCCCCAGTCATATTCGCCTGGAACATTGGTGTGGCTTCGCGTTGCCTTCTCAACTCCAGGCCTTTCTTCAAAGCTGCTGCCTAAGTATGAAGGCCCCTACCGCATCCTGCGTCAAGCATCCACGGTAAACTATATTGTCGAGCCCGTACAGTCATTCACAGACCCCCGCCGTCGCGGCCGTGAGACTGTTCACGTCGACCGACTGAAGCCGCACATGACCCACCAGTCGTACCTGTGCCTTAGGTCGCCAGGATGACTCCTTTTCTGCGGGGGAGTGATTTGTAGATTGGAGAAGGTGCAATTAGCAGTGCCTGCAAAAGACGAGGAAGAGGACCGTGGTTCGTGCTCGTGAGAGCTCCGATGCGGATCGCTGAGCGCTTGACCTGTGTTCGTTTTTTAATAAACGCGTCGCGGACTCAACACTCAACGCGTACTACCAATATATATATATATATATATATAAATTTTTTGACATATATTGATATACAGGGAATCTCGTGTTGGGTTTCGCATAGGTGATAAACAATATCTTCATGTTTAAATGACAGAAAGACTTCTCGCCATATTTAGTACAGACTTTTTGAGTAGAAGTGTAAAAGTAGAGATGTACAGTTGACCACGAAAGTTTACAAACTACGGAAAAGCACCTTCGCAACACTTTCGCTGCAACAGAGGCGGACGACTGCATCGCAGTGCCCAATAAGCGTGCCTCTGAATATGACCTTTGTGTTTTCTAACTGGGCATAAATAATTTTCACCTTTTAACTCTGTGTGCTTTTCTGACATCTGCGTCTACATGCTTCTGCCTTGTAAGCAGTCGATGAGTGTTTATCGCAAAGGGATACCTAGCCAACGCAATGCTTTTGGAGACACACTATGAATGACCGTGAGATCGAGCCTGGCGGCAACTGGCTGGTGACTGCCTGGCTGTAACTGCTATAGTGCGCAAGTGTAGGTTGCTCCGTGCGTCGTCTGCTAGCCACGTTGTGTTTTTATGTGTGTGCAGCTCATGCATATTCTCAAAGGTGAATTGTCCGGCGTTTTCAGCGCGAGTGCAACTGCTTGTACGTGTGCCTCAAACGGCGTACGAAAGAATTTCGCCTTGCTCTGCTGCTAATGCATTGTACTGAGATTAGCAAGTGCAACTTCCCAGAGTGCTGTTTATTTTCGTCGTACTGCCTATTTACCAGAATTATTTCAGAGTTGGTGTCGCTTTCTTCAAGCACATTGTAAAATGCTCTTGGCATCTTCTGAAACATGAGGGCTTATAAATGTGTGTGAATGTAGCGTTTTAGCAGCTCATTGGTAGGTGCACAACTACGGCACTGTAGTTTAGCGATTGTGTGAGGAGCCTTAAGTGTGTTTATCTGAATGTGGTACCACTGCATAGAAATATTAATATCACATAAACTGTGACACTTCGGTTCGTAATGTGTACCTAAAACGGTGTTGCTGTGCGCAACGGTGTGCTTAGATTTAGAAAAGCTTTAAAGAGCCCAGGTGTTCACAATTGATTCAGACGACATGCCTTACATTTAATGTTGAATATTTTCACTGAAAGTCTCATCTTTACTACACTGTCTTGAGCATTTGTGTGGCATTGTCATTAACGGATGGAAGGCAAGCGGTCATTTTTCGTTTGAGAAAAAAAAAAGACATGCTTGTTCTATAAGATAACAAGACCTTTGTCGTAGCGCAAGGTGCTGTCAGCCACTAAGCTTTCTTCACTAGTCTTATCAAATGTGCCAGATTTCATGGTGAACAAAGCGCATATGTGTATATATGATAACGGTGGTACTGAAGTAATTACACAGAAATGCGGGTCTTCAACGATCTTTCTTTCTCTCTTTTTTGTCATACGCAGATGACAAAACAGTAAATAAGCAGTTCAGTCGCGCTACAGAAGTGCGTATATAAGGGGCGGAACACAAGTTAAACACATACAAACGCCACAGCAAAAGCATTATTTAGTTTAAAAAGCGCCGACAGTCACTCTGGGCAAGCCTCCCTTTAAAAGGCTGAATGTGCTTTACTACCAGGTAATGGTAACGATGCATAGAGTTTGTGCATCGATTCCGAAGAGAGCAGCATAAATATTGCCATGTTCCATTTACTAAGTTTTGTTATCGTCCCAAAACACTACACAATTCTCAGCGTAAACCGTGCCTGCAGTTTTCGAGAAACTTCCTGACTGTAGTAGATCATTTCGATACGATCACGCCCACTCTGCGAACGGTACAGATTATTCTGGAACCTACGCCACCGCCAGCGATAACGCTAGAACATTCGACGGCAAGAGTATAAATGCCGACGTGCTTCGCCGCTTGTCAATAGTTGATGGACGGCTAACGCTCTGTTCGCCGCTATCAGTCCAAGACTGCTACTGCAATCGGACTTTCCGTTTACCGGGCACAGGTTCGCCCAAATAAACAGTTAAATTCCAACACAAAGTCTCCTGTCTTCGGCCACGTCACGACCCCGTGACAATATTACCAGTAAAAGTGGTCAAGCACTTTACTCGCCGACAATCGGCTCAAACCGCTTGCATCAAGGTTTGCTGCCTGTATTTGTATATGCGCCGCTGACCGGCTATCCACACTTCCACTGAGACAGTGCTGCCACCTATAGCTCTATCTCGCCACGAATAGCGTTGATCAAGCAGTAAAATAGAAATGCAACGGTCATAAGACATATGAACACTTGGTGTGAAAACTGGTAACTAACAATGGGCTATGCTACTTTGGAAAATTGAAACAACAGTGGATAACAAGAAGACCAGTTTCTGGCCTAGTCCTGCAGTCGACAATAGATGGCGTACCACTAGTGGCGTAGACGAGTAGTTTGGCACACGCTCGTGTGGTCTGCTAACTTTTATTGTTGACTGTACATTCATACCTGTGAACAGATAAGTGGCATCACTGATGTAGTGATAACATGCTGATATAGGTATAATAATATTATCATACACAACAGACATACGTAAAAATTTCTCAAACAAGAAGGATGTTCTGCCAAATAGTATTGTGTAAAATCTGTGGGTTAACTTCTATTTTTTTTTCAGCATGGCAAAGCCTGTAATGGCATTCTTGGCAGCATTGCTATGTTAACAAATTGTTCCCTGTTATGGACAGCTACTGAGAATCCTGTTTAATTTGATGTTCTAGAGACGTTGTTTTCGTTGTTGGATCCTTTTATAAACATTTCAGGGAAATCTTGAAGTGAAATTTTGAATCACAAGCATGAAATAGTAAGTACAACTGACAATGCATTTCAGTCAGATCTACTTAACTGAACCAAGGCTATATTCACAAAGAGCACTCCTTCAAAGGACGTTCACGCACCTTGAAGCTAAAAATTTGACTTCTGGTGTTGATGTCTGATGGTAACGAAACCCACGTGCCCAAACGATGTCACAACTCACCCTCAAATTTCTTTTCGCCCACCCTCAATATTGAATTTGTGCTATTTGAAAATTGAATAAGCATCTTATCTGCTCTCATTGGCTTTGCCTAATCAAAGCACATCACCAAGTGATTCTGTCATGGGTCCAAGTAAAGAAATGGTGTCGAAAAGGGCACGTAACTGTGTGATGATCTCATGTTGCAACGTCACGTGACGTAAATATTGCAGTGGTATGAACATTGGCAAAGTACACATGTCCACATAACTCATACCCTCATCACATGCTCCAGTCTGCATCTGTTTGCGCTCCTCGCGTCTTTCATGTTTAATGCGCATGAGGAGACGTAAGTGCCTCAGTAACTTGTTACTTTGCTATGCTACTTGCTGTGTCATGTTCTAGCTGGCAAAAGCACAGAGACAAAAGTGGCACTTAAGCAGGGAAACACGCTTGCTCTCAACAACCATTTACTTCAGAAATGGTGCGAGATATACAGCCAGGCAGGGGCTATCCTGCAAGGTACTAATACTAGAACATTTATGCTGGGTGTCACCAGCAGCAGTTATTGACATTATCTCTACCATGTTAGTCATGTGCATGCTGATCGGTGGGCACCAGCACAAAAGAAAAAAAAAAGTTTGCTTTCAACTCTGCCTATTTATGTGTCTGCTTGAAAATCAGAAAGTGCACCCTTTCTTTGACAAGGGCCGCATCCGCTTTCAGATTAAACTCTGTTAGAACTGGCACTCTGTGTGTGTGTGTGTTGTGTGTGTGTGTATATGTGCGTGTGTGTGTGTGTGTGTCCCTTTGTCAATGTCTTAGGCAGTGTTTTATATGTTACTTGGCTTTTTGCATGGATGCATTGACTCGGGAATGGCTTCAACCCTGTCATCGTAGAATTGTGGAAGAAATATTGTTTAATCAGTTCCCACAAATAATGTAAAAACTGATTGTTTGAGAAGACATTCAAGTGTTCTTGCAATTTTGACTGCCATTTAAAAAAAAATTGATGCCTTCTGTAATAACGCACCACACTCTCAGTATAAATTTTTGCACTTGTGTATATTTTATGGTTGGCCTCACTGTCTGACACCCAAGTGACAGAGGTTTATTTAGTGATCTTGCATCATGTTTATCTGAACTTGTCAAATTGCATCATAACATTTGTTGACAAAGATCTGCATCTCAGCTGATTTGTATTGTTTCTCTGCAGAGCTACCTGCTTTTTATTTTGCGTACAGTGGAAGGACCCACAATAGACACAATAAAACAGGCAATGACTTACACTTCTATCAACCATGTACCATAATATGCATATACAAGGTGTCCCAGATGTAGAGCACCAGGTTTTTAAAAAAGCATGACAGCGTTATGCCCAGCAAACTTAGTGCTTGTAAGGATTCATGCAAGAGACAACGCTTGTACTCTAGGCCTGCTGTTTTTGTTCACCCTCTGCTTCGCTCTTCACATGCCACAACCCTGGTATCGCTCTTCGTCACCACATACTATATATGTTGTTCTTAGTAGAGTGAAGTAGCCGCTAGTAGTGTTTTCATTAATGATGTTCAATTAGTCAATTATAATGAATTTAAGAAGTCATAATGTACCCAAATAAAGTGTAAGTTGATGAGGTCTATATAAGCATATTTAAGAAATATCTAACTGCAATACTTTCAGTAATTTATTAATTGTGCACTCATTTTTTCCAGCTGAACAAGAATGCCTGCAAATATGAAAATGCTACGTGACTAAACTGCAAAATGCATCAAGAAGCAGAGCCCTCTGACATGCTTTCTGCGAGGTTGCCAGTGTAACGGGAAAAATGCAGAAGTGGAAAACATTTTTTTTTTCTAAGCCAGTTGTACTGCAAAGGGCAGCTGTACGAACTACGAGCATTGATTCGCCTGTGTTTCTCATGTTTTTAGCTTGTTTATTTGCTCTTTTCTGTCATTTTGTGTTGTCTATTTTCTGTTATTTGATGCTGCTATTCATGGGAAAGCACGTGCTGGTATGAAACGTGGTACTTGCATGACCAAGGCTAGACATGAGGTCACAACATGGAGGTCCGTTAAACTGCTCCACAGTTAAGAAAATATCACCCTGGCACTTTATGCGCCGCTTCCATGAGGAAGCACCGCGCCGTTTTGGTCTTCCCAAGTCAGGCAATAGTCAGAACAGCGATCAAGCAGCGCTATCAGAAGGATCAGCCGCCCGTGAGATATGGATAACGACAGTGGTATAAAATCGAGGGTAAGGAATTCTTCTAAAATGATGACACATTCTGTTGGTGATCAACTCGCAGCGCAGTTGCTTGCGAAGAGCTTACTTGAGGGCGGTGCTTTGTTATGCGACTGGGACTGTAGTCAAATGGTATTTATCATGTTTCATGGGCTTTATGTGGTTAAAAACAATGAGAGCTCAATATGTTGCTGATAATAATGCATTTGTCTCCTAAACAGCCTACATGACATATGCTTCAGTGACATTTTAATAAATATGTGAGTACCTGTAGAGTTACAATATTTACTATATAACTAATGAAATCTCATCAATTAAAAGCTTACTGGTGTCTATTCCTGTACGTTGGAAACAAACATGCACAAATTTTTCCTCACATACAGTTTTTATTTAGAATGCATCGTCATCATTATTGGGGAAGGGGACAGTGGAGTTAAAGAAAGTGGAAAAAAGAGGCCATTTTCTCGTGGAATTAATACCAACAGCATTGAGTGTTGGGTCGAGACACCTCTCTTTTCATTAGAAAACCAGTGCAGCCTGTGGAATTTGGAATCGTACCCAGTGCCTTCTAGATTAAAAGCGGATGCTCCAACCTTGTTCTTTTAATCTGCTTGTTCTTTTACTGATATCATCTTCCTATTTGTCACCCTCACACCCATCCTACCCCTCTGCAATGTGCCTATACTGGCTGGCCTCACTGTCTTGCACCGCATCAATATAAGCTGAAAATGCACCACTTTGCCTGCGCAGGCCTGGTTGCCGTACGTCATTACCCGGTCTTCAGCAAAAAAGAACATGTGCATCAGTGTCGGGTGTGTGGCTATTCCACGACCAACAGGAGAGACTTTCGAAAACATGGAACAATACACACGGCCAAGAGGCAATTCAAATGTGACCAATGTGGCAGAGCCTTCAACCGCAAGGACAACCTGAAAGAGCACGCTCGGCTCCACTCCGGGGAGAGACCTTTCCGTTGCCACCTCTGTCCCAGTGACTTTACGCAGAGGTCGGGCCTTGCGCAACACTTGCGTACTCACAGACGTGGGAAGCTTCTCGCTGATGGTGTTCAATTGTGACAAAAAAGGTGGAGACAGTGTGAGAGATGTGCGCCCATAGCCAGTGACCCACTTGAAAGACTGAAAGGACATGCACGATGGCAGGACAGATGCTAGTGGGCTGTGGAACTTTTTTTTTTTTTAATGAATGTTGAAAAGCACACCCACATGTGAATTTTGCTTTGTGCCACATGTGTGTGGTACGTGCATGCCATTATGTACTCCTATTCACGTGTTTGTCGATATCCCTAGATGTATTGAATAAAGTGATGGCTGAAGTACTTGTTCGGTAATGTTTAGGTCTGAGTCGATGCAAGGCTCTGATAACAAGCCTTTTTACGTTTTGCTGCCAAAGCACGTATACATCATTATTCTCACAAGCCCAGTTTCTGTGATAGACTGGCTTTGTGATTTGGTTCAAAAAAGAAAGGCCTTTATTTTTCTGTGATTGCTTTCCTGTAGCAGTTAATGTAACTATGGTGCACCTCATGGGCACATTTTTCGGTATGATTGAGTAGCTTCTGAGACGTTATGGTGTCTGATGCCAAGTTTCCTAGATAAGGTGGTCCCTTGATCACGTTTTTGCTATCATATTGTCAAAACATGCTATGCTCAAAGAAAGGGGACACATTCCATGATATCCAAACTGGACACCCACATTGCTATTGTCTTCAACTCATGCAGCCTATCAGCATAAGGGTCTGCCTGGTTTTGCGAAGATGATGAGTGCAGCCTTGTTTTGTGACAGGAAAGCTCCGCAGATTAAAGGGAAAAGTAAGCTTAAACTTGCAGTCATGGTTTCTCGTCATATTATTACCTTGAAAATGTCCTATTAGAATAACGAAACTAAATGCTCAAGAAGATGAAAAATTCTAGAACGGAGGTGCTGCTGGAGCCAGCGATTAAACAGGCAGACTTGTCTTTGATAGGGCTCCTACTGCTTTCCACAGCTCTGTGTATGTGCACACCTTCACTGCTCTCTCCCAACGACAAAAGGGAAGTTGGAGAAGAGAGCAAATGTCAAGAAAAAGGAAGAAAGATAATCTACTGGAGAGCTATTGTGTTATTTTGGCTTGTCATAGCAGCAGAGTAAGTGGGGGAAAAAAAGTCCTAAATAAAAGAAGGACAACAATTAGAGTGAGGGGTGGGGAAAGAGAGTCTCCGGGAATGTACAAGGGCTTTGTTGGCATGAATGGGTAAGTGGCGAGGGCAGGGAAAGAGGGGGCTTTACACCGCGTTATATATCAGGTGTGGGTCAAAAAAATTGTACTATTGTATTTTACCGAAACCGCACTTATCGCATACGAGCAGGAATTGAACCTTACATTTACCTGGTCAGAATAGTTAACAATGCTTAGAAAAGCACCTGCTATGTCGAATAGTTTCTAGAGTGCCCTTTGAAACATTTGTGCCCATTGACTGGAGTTTATTGAATTTATAAGTTAGGTACAACTGTGTTTTCTCTCTATCTCTCGGAGACTGAAAATTTGAAGTATTGAGTTAATCAATGTTGTCGCCACACAATATCCTCTCTTCTGTCTCACCGTCCGCATTACGTCCTGTACGTATCGTCTGGACTCCTGGACACGTCTCTCTCCATGGTAATGAACACGTTCATGCGGTTGCCCGAGAGCTGACCGGCCGGGCTCCGTTGGAGGAACTGTCCAATCCAGACGACGCATCGACAGAACCACTTAACTACAACGCTACGCTGGAGTACTACTGACAGAGCCGTTATACGTATCCCCCCTTCCTCATCCTTTACTTAACAGAGCAGATGCTGTCGCTTGACGGCAACTACAGACCAATTCATTTCCTTGCCTTTATATGCTAAATCGCTTTCATCCGACTCTCTACCCCTCTTACTGCCCCTTCTGTGGATCCGTACCGATGGTGTATCACTCCACGTGGGAATGCTCTGCCCCACGGGGCGTTCCTCCCATTCCCAATCCCACCCATTCCTCTTGGGAGTCTGCACTGCTCAGTTTACGCCGGCAGGAACAGCAGCAGCTGGTCCATCGGGCTCGCAGGGTCGCGCAAGGTAATGAAGCCCTGGACTGAGGGCCCCACCCAAAGAAGGCTCAGTGTGCATTTGTTATTAATAAATGCTTATTCTCTCTCTCTCCCGGAACTTTATGCCCTCCCTAACCTGTCTAGTCTTCCTACCGAACTCTCCACTCGCCACACCACAAGAACATGTATGTGGGCAGCACACCATCAACCGCTGGCGCAGGGTCAAAGTGTTGCTGTTGAAAGATAACGCAGCTAACAATGTTACCCCATGGCTAGGACACTCTACATGGCTATACCACAGAACACCTATCTACTACCACTTGGCTATAACATGGCGAAAACTTGCCTAAGTCACCGCCATAGAGTTTCCCAAAATTCTAATGGTCACCACTACTCATTTTTTTTACACGTTCGAAAAGTTCAATGGTCAAGACCACTGAACTGGTAGGTGTTCTGTGACTAGGTTTGCTAGTGTTAGTAGTGGTCAAAACTTCTAAAAACGAATGCGGGAAACTTTTCAAAGAAATATCTAGAATGCGTTGCACGTAAAGCAGTCTCAGAACATATATAGAGCCAGTCGCGTGCTCTATACTTTTGATAATTATACATGATTATTGCTTTTTGAAAAAGAAATGGATAAAAAAATTGTATCAGCATCAAAATCAAATTCGAAACCGAAACTGCATAACGTTGCCTGTCACGTGACAGCACTAAAAATTCATAGTTGTGTTTATTTTTTGTTCTTGTGGTGAACGAGCGCGCCGCTTTCTTTTTCCGAACTCGCGCTTGTCGTCAGTAAAGTGGCAACCAGTGGTGCTATTATGTAAAAATTCCAAATCCGGACAAAGGCGGTCTCTTCCATTGAGTCGCACGCGATTGGCCCATACAAGCTGTGACGTTATGAGTGACGTGGACTGGGGTGTCACGTGACTCTTTTTTTACGGTTTTCGGAGAAAGGCGATGGAACGGTCGGAGAGACTGTCCGAAAGCAACCGGAGGGATTGAAATGGCTGCAAGGTGGCCTGGATTGGATTGAAATGGAAAAAAAGCGCGACTTTTCGGCACCGGGCACTTAGACAACATGGCGTTTCCCACTGACATGGTACTTCGCCTTGCCTGTGCGGTAGCTTCAACCGAGCAGAGGCGACAACGCGAGGTAAAAGATGCATTTGAAGAGTTCAGCGAAGAAGAGTTCCGGCAATGTTTTCGTCTGTCCAAACGAACAGTGCGTAGCTTGTGCGACGAACTTGACCCTATCATCGGATGCCAGCGAGCCAGTGGCCTTTCCACAGAGAGAAAGGTGTTGTGCGCGCTGCGATTTTTCGCCACCGGTAGCTTCCAGCTGAGCATTGGTCGCGAGGAACACATCGGCATGTCTCAGCCGGCGGTGAGCAACACCATCCACGAGGTGACGGAGGCGATTATTACCGTGGCTGCCAGAAAAAGGGTGGTGGACTTCCCATTGACCACAGCTGCCAAGGATGAGGCGAAGGCGGAGTTTGCACGACGTGGTTGCATCCCAGGCGTGCTGGCGTGTGTCGACGGCACGTTGGTCGCCATTCGCAAGCCAGAGGGATACATCCTGGCCGACACGGCGAGTTTCATGTCCAGAAAGGGCTATTATGCCCTGAACGTCATGATCGTAAGTACCGTTCGGATCCTTTCTTACTCGCCCATCGGAGTAGCTGTTCAGTTTTGACGTCGGAGCTGGGAAAAGTACCAATTCAAAGAATAAGGGAGAACATGCGGATAAACGGGTGCGTGCTAGTTGGTGGCTCTCATGGCCTCGGTTATCATAAGTGGCAAGTGTTTGTGTTAGTGAGCCAGTTGTCGTATTTTTTGTCTTCGTTCTGGCATGCATGCGCAATGAAGTTGAGCATTTTGAAGGTAATAAGAATATGGGCTGTAGTCGTAGCAGAATTATACACACGATAGGGAAGTATTTCAAACACGAAAGTACTTATAACCACAATTGCATAGGCTAGCTGTGGTATGTACGAGTGTTCTTTCCCAATAGCATGGCGTAGGTTTTCATTTATCGATCATTCAGTGGAAGTCCTAGCCATGTGTACAGGGGAATGGTCATTGCCCCCTTCCCTCCTCAGTTGCTACACCCTGTCCCTGTGTTCCCCTCTAGGTGAAACTGCATGTACCAATGACTGTACTAGTATGCATTGTTTCCGGCTTATGTGTAGAAAGAAGGGGTTTGTTTGGAGCATAGATGCAGTACTATTTTGTATCACTCATTACAGGTGTGCAACGCACGGCTGCGCATCATTGTCGTGGACCCACGATTCCCAGGTTCGTGCCACGACTCCTGGGTTTGGGAACACAACCCTTTGCGTTCACGCCTAGCTGCACAGCTGCAGCCTGGCGAATATCTGCTTGGTAAGTATTAATGTGAACTAACTGGGGTAGAGCACTCAGCCGCCATTTTTCTATTGCAGGAGACGCAGGGTATCCCCTCGAGCCATGGCTCCTCGTTCCAGTTCCTGGCAGTCACCCCGGCAACACCTCCGAAGGCAGATTCAACAAGGAGCACGCATCCATGCGCAATGTTGTGGAAAGATGTATCGGAGTGTTGAAGAGCAAGTTCCGCTGCTTGCAGCACTTTCGAACGATGCTCTACAACCCCGATCGAGCAGGGCGAATTATTTATGCCTGCGCTGCTCTCCACAACATTGCATTGGACGCGGGGGACTGGACCTTGGATGAGTATGTTGGGGACATGCCACCAGTTGAGGATGACGATGGGGAGCCAGGAGAGAGCCATGTGCTCACACCCCGCAACGTGCTGCTCAGAGGACAGCAGCAGCGCAGCGCTGTCGTGGGCCTTTTTTGAAGTGCACAGGAACGCGGTAAGCTGTCATATCACACACATAATTTATTCATACTAATTCCAGTGCACCCAGGCAAGACAGGGCTGTGTTTGCCACAACACAAAGTACTTACTCGTGCTTCAACATTATGCATGGTGGCAATAGAAAAATGCTGCATTTTTTTTTTAAATGTCACATGAATTAGGCAACGGAAACACCCTTTTCTATATCAGTGATCACAGTCACAACAGACTAGATTGGAGCAAGCGCATATGAGGGGCACCCTGTGCTGACCGTTGCCATCAAAAGATTGCAGCACGTCACACAACTCAAATGCAGCAACGTCACACAACTTCTTTCACGAAAACGCATAAAAATTGTAGTTACATTAGAAACATGTTGCAAGAACGCATGATACGTATGTCCGTCTCTTCTCATAGTCATTGACTGCAAACATTCAATTGAACACGCTAGGCTTGCCGAGCACAATGCCGTGCCGGCTTTTTGTTCATTGTCCTCGGCATTGTATAAATATTTAAATAATATTTCATTTGATTTGAATTCCCGACTAGAGTTATACTGCAATGCTACAAAATACGTAAATCAAAGCAGCAAATAACATGTGGGTTGTTTTAATGACACACGGCATGAATATTTGGCTCAGCAATCTCGCTGCTCCCAAAGCATACCACGTTCAAAATTAATTCCTGCAATGAGTAATTTACAATGAAAACAGTCGCTGGAATGTTGCTGTGATGATGACCCTTTTCATTAGTGAAACTGTGCGACATACCCACTTGCTAGTTTAGTGATCTCAAAAAAGACTTGGTTGTAGTTGTACCTTAGCCTCATTGCGCTGAAATGACAATATCACAGTGTAAGCAATTTTCGGCAGGTAAACATGCTTCATAAAGAATGCAGCGAGCTGCGAAACAGTGTGAGGCTAAAAAATATCACAGTCCAACACTATGTGGTAATGCTGCATAAAAAGCGCAGTGAGCTAGAAAACAGTGAGGCAACACAAATATCACAGTGCTAAAAACATTCACAAAAAATGTCAACTATACGCTCTTGGTCTTTGTGTGGATGACTAGACACCTTTAAGATGGTGGGGGGAGGGGGGAGACGCTGCCTCACGAGTAGGTCGAACATAAATTGAGAAACGCATATATCGAACATCAAAAAAGATGAAAGACACGTGAAGAAAAAAACGCTGTACTCCTTGTACAAAGTAAATGCTAACTTAAAGGTAGTATAAACCAATAATGCATGATAAACATTTAAAACATTAAAAACATGATGCAAAACTTAAAATAAACGCATATATCGAACATCAAAATAGATAACTATGTATCTCTTTCCCGCAGAGGGCCCTCAGCCACGGCCCGCTCCTGTGCTGCGGCCGCCCGTTCCAGTGCTGCTACCATACGCCGCGCCAGAGAAGTTAAGTGCAAGGCTGATCTTCTGATCCCCCGCACCTCCTGCAGTGAATCATCATGGTGGAAATGTTTGCATGAGCTGCTGAAGAACTCTCGACCATCTCGTGGCTCGAAGCTGCTGCTGCGGAGAATTGCAACGTGAACAACAATTTCCCCTCAGTTGAAAATTCATTGGCCTGGTGGCATCCTTTGAAAGTGTGAAGCTTCGTGTACAAGCTATGCCCTCTTCGTTTGGATCAACAAACAATTGCTGGAACTACTCTTCATTCATCTCCTCAAATGCATCTCTTACAATCAAACAGCCCTTTTCAGGGCTAACCAACCTTTTGCCCGGCAGTTTATCATTGCAGATGTCAGATACCGTGCCCTCAATACAATGCATGTTTCTTATTTACAGCCCAAGTTGGTTTCAGTCATCATAACAGAGCATCAAAAATGTTCACACCCTTTACGTAAAATTTAAACAAACGGTCTACTCGCATCAAGCAACTTCTCAGTCAGCTCGAGGCTCTGGTCGCACTGGGAAGACACCCGCAACAAGGTGTCGGTGCGCCGTGGCCTCTGTTGACGGCGAGGCCGCACAGGAGGCTGAGGCACTGCAAACATGCAGCATTTTCGTCACCGCATGCTGTGGTAGGCTTTAAGTCTATGGCCATGTTGTGGATAATTGGGCAATTCGAATAACATACGAGAGGTTATTTTCTCAAAACACTTTGATGATCAATAACTTACCCGGTGCAGCGGGGCCGCTTTCCAGGTAACTTGGGGGGGCTTCTGTGGAGTAAAAAATAAAAGTTCACGAACTGGGCGCACATACGTCCTATAATCAATAAAACACTAAGTTCTCAGATGCTTACGTGTGGCTGTGTCACTGTCAGGGTATTCGTTACTCTGGCTATTTTACAACCTTACCTACTAAACATCTGCGGAAACGTTCTGCAGCTATTCAGTGGTCAATGATATCAAGTATTACCATTTTAGTGCATGCACTTGCCCGCAGGCATTTCGTGTCTGTTTGATAAATAAATACGCCTTTTACTGCAAGGGCTGCAAAGCGAGATTTCAGTTGACAAACCTACCTGCTTTTGAATTCTTTTTCCTGCACTATCTTACTGTTCAACAAGGTTCCCCTAAAGGCACCCCTTACAAAATGGGCAAACTCTGTCATGGCACCGCTCAGGAACCCGTGATACTGCGGCGGCAGAGTGCTTACCTGTTGATATTCGAGGGAACCGAAGACGCCACCGAAGCGCGCCAACCCGGTGAGTTGCAACACGCGACCCCGGAAGCCTGGCAGACGACCCCCTCCAGTGCCCCTGGAAATATACACCAATGTCAAAGAACAAATCGCCCGCACATTCAACGGTCACTCACGTTTGTGCCTCTTTGATGGCGGCGGCGTCACGGCGGGCCTCGTGCACCTGCCTGCGCCACCAAGCCTGCCAGTCATCCGCGCTTTTCTGCGCAGGGCCTTCAAGGTTCAGCGCGTCGCTGAGCTCTTGCCACAGCCGCCGCCGGTCGGCGACCGTGACGCCATGCTGCAGCTCAATGGCTTTCGCCGCGAGCTGCGGATGTTCGCTCATAAAGGCGAGCACCAGCGCGCGCTGACCCTCGGAAACGCGGATGAGCCGCTGCTGCTGGTGGCTAGCGGTGCCGTTGCCCTCCGCCATGACTGCGCTCGACCGAGCCAACGACTTCGAAAGTTGCGCCGTTTAGTAGTGGAGTTTTGAAAACAGTAACTGCTTGAAACAAAGTTGTACCTAGCGCCACCACAAATCGTCCCGCTAAATTTAGCGTTGTTTAGAACAATAACAGAAAAAATACGTTTGGATTGTATTGTATTCCTTATTAAACAATTAAAAACTAGTGCCAACACATTTTAATAGTGCGCAATAATAGTCAAACACTTCTGAACATGTTACAAACACTTTTCACTTTGCTATACGGCCCCCAAGTCAACGTCAAAATGATGACGCAAGCCTCCATTTCCCTCATTGGCTGTTCACTTCCTTTCGTCCTCGCGACCGCTGCAGACCGCCCATTTTTTGACGTCACCGACAGACCGCCTCCGTCCGGATTTGGAATTTTTAGGGACATTGCGGAGATGTCATCATGGTGTTTGATGTGTCGACAAGTGCAGTTTTATGGCAATGGCAAGTGTTCCCTGGCGCAGTTGTGTTAGCCGCGCCGAACGTCAAACGCTCACAAATGGACGGCATGTGAAGGACTTCCCCCCGTGTGCATCTACTGGCAAGTCCAAGCTTCGTAGGTGACGTACTGGATGTGTTCTTTTCTTTGTCATAATTCTAAACTGAGTGAGGTACTGTTACTCATTATTTGTTCTGAAAAATGGTGTGTGTGTGTGTGTTGGCGCGCGTAATCTTGAAAGACCGACTCTATACGCACGACGTCGTGGGTCTTGGCAGAAGCGTGTATACGCACGACGCGACTGACGCGCCACGCGGCAGTTGCTGAAACCTTCCGGATCGGACTACCGATGCATGCTTCCGAGTAGTCTGCGCGTGTCTGTTCGGTCGCCGCGCGTGTGACAACTGTTTAGTGGATGTTGCCAAAGTAACGGGCCCTACAGCTGTGAACAGTACGATGTTTTAATGCAAACGAGAGCGTGTGGTGCACCTTGCTCACGTTATCGCTCTGCACGTAATTGCGCATGCAAAGAGCAGCAGTTTTCAATGGGGTAGACCACTATACTCGCGGACAACTTTTTCTTGGCATTGAAGCGAAGGCTGCAGAGTCAAATCGCGCGTATCCTATCGTAAATAATGTAGTCCCGCAAATGCCACCGTATTTCTAGGTAAGTTATCAGAGCAACTCTTTTATTTTCTACATGTAGCCCTCTTTGAGACAGGACGCAGCACACACTAGTGAGATGTACAGACTCCCAAATCTATAACTATCCAAATCTCGTGCGCGAGCGCCGACCTTTTTGTGCGTCAACGCCATACGACGGAGCCATGTTCCAAATAGGGCGAGAGAAAACTTAAAAAAAAAAAAAAGCGTTTGCGTCGCCAGATAACAAATGAACGATCCACATTTGTCAGCTTATCTCATGCGCGGGGGCGTGTGACGTATCTGCGGATTTCATTTTCTCGGTTGCTTGCTAATCTTCGGAATATTAAGATACGAGCCAGACGCGCTGCCTGTTCTTCTGAACTAAGTTAATGCAGGGTGACGTTCTCACGAAGGAACAGCCGAGCAGACGATAGGCCCATGTGCGCGCGTCATGGGACTGCGCTTACTCTCGCCGTTTGCAACTTGGCTCCGTCGTACGGCGCTAACGCACAAAGTCGGCGTTCGCGCACGATAGTTAAAAAGATTTGGGCGGCTGTACATGTGCAGAAGCTCCGCCCCCGTAGCTTTCCCTTCATTGCCATGAAAAGTTGTCCTCGTTGGAAGAAACCAGCTTGCAGTGGAAATGGAGGTCTTTGACAACGCTAATAGGGTGAACACCCTATTATTGTTCAGCAGTGCCTTCAGTTCATATACATCTGGCCATCCTGTTTGAGCATGTGTTGGCAGCAAGCACTCCGAGCTTCAGAAAAAGTCAGCTAGCCGCGCTGTTCACACGCTGGCTGTCCTCAACGTCGAAACAGTTTCATGTTGGAGCATATTACAGTTACATGTATTTCAACTTACACTTGTATCAGTTACTCTATTTCCCTGTTTCATAGATGACAAGATATAAAAGTTTAGAAATAATTTACTGTAGTAAATTTCTCATCCTGCTGTGTCAAATTACCCCCCCCTTCCCTTTTTCTCAGGGTCTCCCTATTTAAACTTTCACGCTGCACAAAAAAAGTAACCTAACGCTGATGTGCTTCCTGGGTGAGAACTGAAATAGACAGGACGCAACATGCGTCAAACACTTCAGTCACCTTGGTCTCTCGCGATTCCCTCATCTCATGCGCGGGGGCGTATGAGATATACTAAGCTCTCCTGAACTTTTGCAACAGAGCGGACGGACCCGTAGCAGTACTGCAGTTTCGAGCTGACAAGGCACTGCACTACCGAAGACTGCCTACCGTCTATTCAGCAGCAAAACAAAACAGCATAAGTGCAAAAAGAAAAAAAAAGCATGCGTTTATTGCTCCAGGAAGTATCTATGTGTGGCTGCAACACTTCATACAGAACCAGTGACGCTTTAGGTCCTCCTTCTTCACTGAAGCACACGGCCTGTAATATAATGGAGAAAAGCATGTAAGAACATAAATTATGACCTTATGCCATCCTATACTTACCAGTGAAACCATTCCAAGCACTGATCACACAAAACCATTTTTATTTCGCCATCATCCTTTTTCTTGCATTGTGCACAGCTCCATATGTCTCCTTTTTTTTTCACAGCAACTGCAGACAAGGAACAGTTGCTCATGCATGGCAGTCACAAAACAATGATAAACGACCAGAAAGAGATAGGTTCTTACGGGATGATGAGAGCAACAGCCATGCCTCTGCGGTGAAGTATTTCTTCAGCTTTGGCAATGATACCCGGTGGTCTAGGAGGGCGCTCGCCAACTCCTCGGGGCGCACTTCAATATCACTCTCATCGAGAATTCCCCCTTCATTCAAAACACGTGCTGCAGCCTCCTGGCCAGCAATGCCAGTTAGGATCACTGAAAAAAATATCCAGCACATAATGCACAAGCATGACAAGCCATGCCAATAAAGAACATTTCCTCAGATTAACCTTTCTTGAGGGACGTAGCTAGTGCATGTTTAAAAGTTCTTAAAAATTATGCATCTGACAAAAAATTATCACTAGAAACGTTTTCTGTTCCATTCCAAGCAAGTAATGATTGCACACTTCCAGAACGCTTGCAAAAGGCATATTTCCTTACACTTTTCTTGAGACCTCGGAGATAAATCCTTGAAAGGCACAGGACCTTCTCCTTGTTTCTTCCTCTTCATTGTTCTTTGGCGAATGCGCTTGGCAGGACGTCCTCTGCTTTTCACCACTGGAAGCTTTATTGGACAGCTTTTCCCTGTTTCCTCAGCTTTCTCCTGCACGTTTTTTACTACAACGGGTTGACCAGGATTGTCGGGTTCTTCAGCTTTCTCCTGCATGTTTTCCAGCTCAATGGCTTGACCCGAATTTTCAGCTTCCTCAGGTTTCTTCTGCATGTTTTCCACTTCAACGGCTTGACTATGAGGATTTTCAGCTGCTTGTGTGTCACACTCACTGTTACTGCTGGTGGCTAAATTTATAGAGCAGTCCCTTTTGTTCTCTTCACCTCCTTTGAGCCAAGTGCTATTCAAATCCTCCAAGAACCCGAGTCGTTGTGCAAAGATACCAGGTTGACAATCGGCCAACGTGTCAGCAAGTGACTTGAGTGTCCGCATAGCAAAATTGTATCGCTGATTACGGTTCATTTTTTCAAAATTTAGGCCAGGCATCGAAAGTATTCGGAGTTGGTCTGTGGGGGTGCTGTTCTCAGCAGCGGCTTGCTGATTTGGCAAGAATGCGGCCTGGTACCGTTTGAACCAGCGGCTTCGTACTGCTTTGTCCAAGTCAGGCTCAATGTCGTATTTGACGTACACGGCCAACAAGTGCCGGCAAGGCAACCCCATTTTGGAAGAGAAGGTGCAGCTGCACGAGTGACTTTCAATGGAAATATCATGCCACCTTTCTCCGTTTGAAAATGTAACATGGTACAATTTTTCTTTTGTTTTCTTCACTTCAATATCATTTTCTGCAAGTTTGCTGAACTGCTTTCTAATTACTCCACAAGCAAACGGGGTCAGCACTTTAGCACATGCCTCTTCAATTTTATTATTGCTAGAATGGTTGTAGAAGATGCATGTCTTCAGCAATGTTGCTGAGTGGGCCGACTTTCTTTCAATACTGCTTGATAAATCTAGCAGTTTCCTTACAGCATCATGAAGCTTTGTTGATGATGACAATGCCGTTTTTATGAAACCATTGTGCGCTTCAACTCTGTTAGTTGTGTTGGCTCCACAAGTGAACTCTTGGTCGCAGATGTGGCGAACCCACATGTTCTTAATTGAGAGCCAATTCTTCTCGAGGTACTCTATTGAGTCTTTGCTTGCAAACCTTGTGAACTCAGACTGTGCATCTTCGAATTTGCTTGAATTAGGGGCGTGCAGCATTTCATTGAATGTGGTCACCATTTTGTCACGTTTTTCAGCGGAACGTGCTAAGTGGCTAGCTGCTGTTCTGAACGCTTTCATCACATGAAACTGGCACAACTGTATTGATGGAGCAGATGGGAAAGCGCTACGAATTGCACTAATTTCGGTGAAGTCCTTGTCCACGACTATGACGCCAGTATTTTCAGAACAAGGGTTTTCCTTCACGAAGAGGTTGAGCATTTCAGTGACGTGGTGACACTGCTCAGGAGCAACAAAAGCATAAGCAATTACTTGGCTTTCTCCACACCCATCTTGCACGACAAATACAAAAAGTGGCATCTTTAACTTGTTTGTCCTATATGTTGCATCAAGCAACACCACCTCTGGGAAGGACTTATATGCTTGCTGCATGTGTGGCGTTTGAATAAACAAAATTTGCAGCTCC
Source organism: Rhipicephalus microplus (assembly GCF_013339725.1). NCBI lineage: Eukaryota > Metazoa > Arthropoda > Arachnida > Ixodida > Ixodidae > Rhipicephalus > Rhipicephalus microplus. Next base: position 10,982 of record NW_023612053.1, on the reverse strand, counting down.
TCATTTTCATCTGTGATAGGAATTATCTTTGCCCGATGCTGCTGACGACACTTCTCTATCTCCTGAAGAAGTTGTTCAGCTTCGTCTCGACCGTGACAATTTCGCTTGACATTGTGCAGATCCTGCGTTGTTACCACCTTTCCTGTTGGTAAAAGCCAGGAAAGAAAGACATGCATGAATAGCATGCACCGACAAAACAGGAAAAAATATTCGGAAGTCATAATTGAGCACTCTGAGAAAAATAAGACGGGAAGTGCGAAAATTAAGGCAATCAATGCGTCGCAAAAAGAGGGAAAAAACACATGTCCTTACCCGTCTTTTCTGCTAGCTTCCCAGCTATGACATTGGGCAACACATTGAGGTCAAGCAAAGAAAGGACATATTCCTTTTCATGGTGCGTAAGCCGGCAGTTTTCCGGATACAGCTGGAAAATTTCCTTGTTCACTTCGTGGTTGTGGTTGCAGTCAATCTTTGTTATCTCTAACTGCTGGCTGGTCCGACGTGCTGCGATGACAACGGTCGCGGGACACCCTTGCTTCATGGTCCTGCGCACATTTTTTTTTTCTATTCGTAACTACTGGAAACGTAACCCAAGAGGTTAGCTCATTGTTAAAGTGTACAAGTTAAGAAAGGATAGATGGATTGCAGCTCACCTTTGCTGAGGTCGTACACCAGTAGCAGTGCACCTCCGTTCCCCGGCGTGTTTACACACATACGTCGCGTTTGCGTACTTGAGCTTCTTTTGCAGACGTTCAAGTCCGACACTTAGCCGCGAATTGACGACGTCCACTGTCTTTGTCGCTTTTGCTACGAAAAGGGTATTGTTTTGGAGCTGGTATTCCCTAAAGGCGCGATCAAAATCGCTAAAACAACTAAACCGTGCCCCAACTTCGAATCCCATGCCGTTCACCACACTGCGGCCACTAGAACAACAAAGCGAGGCGCCTGTGCACGGCCGCTCGATGAAAGCATGAATACGCACGTGGACGTGCACTGAGCAGCGAGAGTAGCGAGGGCGCTTTCCGTTTTCTGAAGTTGCCGCGTGGCGTGTCGTGGCGCCTCAGTCGCGTCGTGCGTATACACGCTTCCGCCAAGACCCACGACGTCGTGCGTATAGAGTCTTGAAAATGCGTTCTGCTGCTGAAATGTAGCAAAGTGTGTAATATGAAAGCTTTGTTACAGCACTAACGTATCAGATCAACTTCTAAATGGAGGAGTATTATTTGGATAGTCACTGTAGGGCCAAAAATGAGCACATAGGACACGCTCACAGTGCATGTGACCGTGTGCCGCTAGATTAGCATTTAACGTTGGCACTCTTGTCGACTTTATTTCAGTATCGAGTTACGGTCACGTTCTTCTGTGTTTGTGAACCCGGTGGAACACCTCAGCCCTTTAATTGTGCGCCCGTAGTTTTTTTTTTGTTTTGTTTTTGCCGCTTTCCTTTCGAGCGTTGCGACCAGTATTCAAGTGCAGTGCCGCTGTGACTCATTGCCACTCTTGCAAAGGCTAATTATAGCGCGAGTAACTTAATTCGTTTATGTACCGCAGGTGTGTGTTAGTAACTGGTATAACACAATGCACCCAACATCGGCATGTACTTGCAGTCATTTCAACATCTCCATCAGTGCCATATTAAATAAGTGATTTCTGTCAAGGCTTTTTTATGGCTTTTAATTTCCTAGCATTGCTATTACCTACAGTGACTGTGCAACCTGGACATGCCCCTTGCTGATTGATGGAAGATCATTGTATTAAAGTATTAGTTAATACAAAAGCACGTTTGCACTTTTACAAGTGTGTTGTTTCTTCTCTGCTAGGCTAATGTCGCCTATGCAGCTCATTTTAATCGTGAAATGGTTTTGACAAGCATTTAAAAAGTCATTGCAAGGTTCGTATGAGCTGTTCAGATTAGGAGCCGCGCCTAACATGTGTAGATTGCTATAAGGCGTAAAACATACACTTTGACCGATTGCACTGTGCTGCGGAAGTGAATTTTCAACTGGCCAGGTTTTCTCTTTTTTTTATTTACTCCAAGGACGTGCCATTCGGAATTCAACATGTGCAACCAATGTGGTTGTCTTCTTTAACTGCCACATACCTGGTGGCATGCAGAAATCAAGGAAATTATGAAGCATGCCTACTGCAATCCGGGGCGCGTTTGCCGAGGATTGCAGAAAATGGAGGTTAGTCCTGATTGATCCCTTGGGCAGGAAGTTAAAAAAAACTGCTAGGTTTTAGAGCAGTGTGCCATAATCAGCCAAATATAACACTAGCAAGCAGTGTAGTTTACTGTAAGCAATTTTTGATGTGCAAATGTATGCTAAGGATGACATTGTGTAGATTTAATCACTGATTTTGTTCTTGCTTTAGCTGTGATCTCTGTGCTTTTGCATGCTGACCCGCAGGTCGCGGGATGGAATCCCGACAGGGGCGGCTGCATTTTCGATGAAAGCGAAAATGCTGTTGGCCCATGTGCTCAGATTTTGGGGCACGTTAAAGAACCGCAGGTGGCCGAAATTTTCGGAGCCCTCTACTGCGGCATCTCTCATAATCCTATGGTGTTTTGGGGCTATAAACTCCACATATCAGATCAAACCTGCACTGTTGCAGGAAATTGCACTTGTGAAACATTACCAGAAGTGCATTGCACCTGCTCACTCTGTTACAATGAAGCTACATTCATTATGAAGTTAAGGTTCTGGCAGTGATGTGACCACGTTTATGGACTGCTGCTTTGGACGGGTTATCTTGAGATGAGAGGAATGGGGTATTCGTATTTTGTTCTCTTGTACGACTGAAAATGGGGGTACAAGAATGGAGTTCTTGCGGTGTGTGAAGTTTATACCTGAGGATCATGAATTTGTGCCTCTCTTTACGAAAAATTTGAGGAAGCTGTATATTTGACGATGCATACTATTAATATGCATACTCAATGTACACATTTAAAAGACAGCGTGTTTTTTTTTTATAGAATATGCAGATCATCAGTAAACATCCTATGGTTGCAAGGCACCTGTAACTTTCACTTACGAATTGCATGCGAGGTGGAAATACTTTTCTGTGGTTAAAATGACTGTTGTGACTAAGAAAAACTCATTTAATTAATGAGTTTAATTATTTACTCGAGGGCAGGTGTTTATAATGCAAAGCTATAGGGCGTGCAAATTTATGCCATGCGTATTTTTTTTAGAAGTCGCAAAAGTTGCATGTAGTTCAAGGTATTCATTATCGAAATTTAACCTTAAAGTTAAAACTGAGACACACGGGGCGGGGGGGGGGGGGGGGGGCTGACTGTTCTGCCGTGCCTGACCAGAATGACGCTGTGCAATGGAATGGCGAAGTTCGGTTGAAGGCAAGTGGGTCCACAAGCTTTCGGGAAAAGTTGCAATTCACGTCACCTGTGCCTCTGTATCGCCTTACTTTGATGCTTCGCAGTTTCTTTCAAACTGTGCCGACAAAAAAAATATATGTGTAAATGAAAAACATGCAACATCAATATTTTTTTTTGGCTGGGCAGCATAAAACTCAAAAACAGTGAGTGCAGCATTCCATGCAGACAGGTGACATAGCTTTTGTGCATCCTAAAGAACCCCTGATGCCAAATTTGGAAACTCGAGATGCTTGTGTCGTTTGATATTTTTTCATTCAGGGGCCACTTCTGATTGATTATTAGTGATGAACATTGCCTATAAGATAATTTTTAATTTGGTTTTAAAGTAAAAGTGCGTGCTCATCAGAGTATTCAGGTGAAATCGACATTTTTTGCGGTTTCAGGTAGACAAGGGCCCACTTGTGAAGGTTGTCTTGGCTGCTTATGCCAGGAATGCTTTCTTTTTGCTGAGGTGGACATGCTCAAAGCACCTACATCGTTTTATTCTTCACTGCCTGGGGGTCGTCCTGTTTGAAAATAGCGCGCCACTTAAAACGTCACTGAAGCCTGAGCGCACATAGTCTTGGACGTTGCCCTGCTAGGATGGGCTAGTTTCTTATGGTATTTAGGTGGATGTCACGAATTGATGCAAAATCGTTCTGAAATAACGATGCTAGCAATATTCATACAGTGCACCAAAGCATTTAAAATTCAATTTCACCACCACCAGATGCCAAGGCTACTAATTACTGTAAAAAAGTCGCAAACGAAACCTTCGCTGTAAGGGGTCCTTTTAGTAGTTAAAAAACAAACAAACACCACCCATCGCAGGCGAACAATAAACTGCGTTCTTGTGTACTATTTCAGAATTGTCGCAGATTTTTCTGACCAGATTCTGGCACATTCAAGTTTCGACGTTTCACCCATGTGCTCAGATTTGGGTGCACGTTAAAGAACCCCAGGTGGTCGGAATTTCCGAAGCCCTCCCCTACGGTGTCTCTCATAATCATGTAATTTTTGGACGTTAAACCCACATATCAGTCAATCAATAAATCAAATTTTGTCACTTCTCCTCACGAGCCATTTCGGTGTTCTGCCTCTCTTTTTTGTGTGCCGGACATGATCAGTTTCAATTTCGTCATTGAAATTCGATTATGAAAATCTCAAACTATGTGCCATTTTTGTAACTTCTAATAATGGTTATGCCGAAAACTATCGTGCACTACAATTTCTGAATATAAACAACTAATCTCAAGTCAATCATTAAAATGTTGGTAAGAACTTTTGTTAATTAGTTGTATAAATATTTCAGCTGTGGAAAAGTATGTCTGCTTTGGCAGAGCGGTGTTGTAACTAGTTAATGTAAACACCAGTGCACATTGTGTGCTCATGTTATGAAAACATTAAAATGAGTCTTGTCGAAAAATTTTGAAGTTTTTCGGCCTTTGTGAACGGGACGAAAATATTTCGACGCATTCCAAGCAAGGGTGTGCCATCAAGACGGGTTGATTTCTTGTCGGCAAAACCTGAACTAGGGGTTCGGGACTGGTTAACGCAAAGAGAACGCACGAGCCAAGAGAGGCCATTGTGAGCTCGACTCAAGAAAGGCCATTGTGTTTGCTGCGAGCAAGGCTTTCGAGGCAGACAAGGAGGCAGCTGGGCCATTTTCGAGGTCACCGAGGATCTGGAAATCTCGGAACCAGCGCGGTATTTGCAGTTCAGGCTGAAAGCTAAAGCCAAACTTGTTGTGGCTGCATCTTGTGAGAAGAAGCGGAGCCCCGGATATGCACACCTAAGCCACAGCTTCTAGCAAACAACCAGGAATGGAATCTGGGGTTGAAGGAAAGGAAAGGGCACTATCTGCTGTAGCCCTTGCGGGAGCCCGCCTCGACGACGAAAGATTAGTCGACCACTCCTCCTTCCCCCTTTCTTTATAAGATCGGCTGATTGGGGTGGCATATTTTGACGATATGCTGGCACACCACTACATTGTCCTACCGAAACAGTCAGGCAAGTTTGACACGTGTACTGGCAGCCGGTTTTTTGAACCTCACCCAACTGCCAGAAGCATCTTGGAAACCAATATTATTGGACGTGCGCGAAACTTGGTGACGTGTGTGAAAACGTTGGTGCAGTGCGTTTGTGACCATACTTGGGCATCGTGTAGACTGTGTGACCATACTTGGGCATCGTGTAGACTGTGCCCTCTCCGCATGCATTTTGTGGTGTCTTTCCTCTTTCGTGGGTGAAGCACCTAGGCCATGGAGCGCCCTATTGGCGGAAGCTGTGGACAATGCGCCCAGGGTTGGCAACGAGGTGCTATATAAGCGGAAGACTTTTTTTTTTTTTTTTCTGTGATCACGTCAAACTGTCTGACTTTGAGTTGCGTAGTTCTCACTGGCCCTCTTCGGATAGATCGGCAGTTCAACTTCACCATCTCAGTTACTTCGCTCTTAATCATTTTCTTGACCAACACCTTGCATAATGGGGACTTGACTGATCAGGTGAGTCTGTTCCACCTGCCATCGTCCCCAAGTGCACAGAGTGAAATCAGCTACGACACTTTTCGATGAGTCAAGAATAAGGATGCGAATACGGAATTTATGATGGTGCTCCGCTCTGGCTTTAGCTTCACTCCTTTATCAAAGCAGTCATTGAAGGCTAGTATGCCTTGAGTGGATGACAAAATATGAAACATGACTTGGAGCGCCCTGCTGTGGTGGTCTAGTGGCCAAGGCACTCAGCTGCTGATCCGCAGGTCGCGGGATCGAATCCCGGCTGCGGCGGCTGCATTTTCGATGAAGGCGTAAATGCTGTAGGCTCGTGTGCTCAGATTTGGGTGCACGTAAAGAACTCCTGGTGGTCTAAATTTCTGGACCCCTCCACTACGGCGTCTCTCATAATCATATATTGGTTTTGGGATGTTAAACCCCACATACCAATAAATCAACATGACTTGGAGCTCAGAAGTCAGAAAGTCTTCTTTTGCAACTTCTTTAATGTGGCGCATAATAGTTGGCCCAATAGACTGTGGCATTCTCGGGTAACATCTCAGCTTGACGTCACCCCATGCATCACTTTACGACTGGGCCATATTGCTCCAACAAACTTTTCATCCGTTGCCTCTTTGCCAGTTTTCGTGGATGTGTCAGCGCGGCATCACGGTTATTTCGGAATAGCTGTTTCTGATCTTCCTTCGAAGTGATTACGTGTCTGCCATTTCGCTTGTCAGTTGTTCCCTGGAAGTTCGCAATCCACTCATGGAAGTGTGGTTCACCAGGATCCGCGATGGCTGCTGCTTCAAGCTGCTGGAGTTATTGAGGAATATGAGAGACTTTGTCGTTGACGCTGATCAATTCCACTTACAAAACACAGAGCATGATGTTAGTGTCATAGTCAAGTGAGCTACTTTGACGACTGGGCCCTTGCAGTGTCCATCCAAACACTGTGTTGATTGCAACCAATCCTGGGATTCCTGTACTATTTATGACTGCTCCTGCAGTAACTTTCTACAGATGGTCAGCTTCAGTCAACTAGCTGAGGTCATTTTTCGTCTCTACATCAAGCTTCTCATCAACAATGACTTTCCCTTTGCTTCGGTATGCGTCGCCTGTCGGGGAAAGAATGTCGTCACAGATAACCAGTACGACAATGGCCCAAATTATGTGGATTTGAGAATGGTGTTGGCTCTGCAGGGGGACTTCAACAATTTTTCGTTTTTCTGCAGAACTTGGGAAAATGCTGCCAAACGTGTTAAATAAAAGTAGTTTTTTTTTCCCAGCAGCTTAGATTGTATTTTTCCAGCTAGATCTTCTGTGATGTATGACCACTGGCTTTCTTTATGGGGAATCCCTCTGACATATCCAGATTTGTTACTGTTGACGACAAAGGCACAAAAGGTCTGCAGGTGCGCTCCTGTTTCAGTCTTTGCACAACCACTTAAGAAATTCTTGCCACATAGCATCACTGAGTGTGACATCTCTGTTGTGCTACCTGAAGCCTCTGCTGGTGACGAACTTTCCTATGTAGCCAATTTTCTTACATAGTTAGGGTGACAGATACTCTATACGTGCCTTCCGTGAGATGCTGAGCACGAAAGTTTCACGTTTCAAGACCGTGCCAGGTGACCTCTTAACGTGTAGCAGTGGCTGTCTTCAGCTAGCTTCTCTTTCCTTGAAATGATAAAGAGGCTGGTGGCACATGCGTGTGCGCCATGTTCTTCGCATTTGCAGAAAACTCACGCACTCTACCTGCTCGATACGCTGTGTAGTACCGAAGCGATGTTGGTTCTGTTGTATTGAGCTCTCATATGACTGAGAGTGCGGTCTTTGACAGGTCGTTGTGTGAATAGCTCACTCTGCCTCAGCTTTCTATTTTGATATGTATGAACAAGAGCAGCTCTTTTAGTTCCGTTTATGAGGTTGCAGCTGTTATTGCCGTGTCCGAGGTGTTCCTACAAGACTCATGTTGTCCAAGTCTCGCTGCACTTTACTCTGATGTACGCTAGAATGATCTCGTTTAGCAAAACGTGTCATAGAATGTCAATCAAAATTGCCGAGGAAGTTATCGTTTGTACGTTTAGGGCAGTGAGACATCGTACCTTGAGCTGCACAGAGTCGTAAAGTTGCCTGAGGCCTCGGACGTCTTTTCCTGACTTGACATGCAAAAGATTGTATAGTGCTGACAGGTGATATTGCACAATTCTGTTGCGATCGCCGTACCGCTCTTTCAGTAGCTCTGTGGCGTCGGTGTAACACAATTCAGAAGTCAGAGACCCAGAGATGGCAGCTGCTACTTTATCTGCAAGGTAATGCTGCAGGTAGAAAAATTTTGTTAAGATTAACAGTTCGCTCGAACTGCTTCCAGAAAGCTGACCACTCGTGAATATTACCTCTAAATGTGGAAAAGTCAAGGTTCAGCAGTCTTGGGTCAAGTCTGGTGGGAGCGTCAGGAGGGGATGGGGTTGTGTTTTGAGGAGCAGCACCTGCTGTGTAGTCCCCCATGTCCAAACCGTCTATCTTGCAGCGAGTCTCAGCGAGCATGCTGATAGCTTGTTCATTATACTCGGCCGCCGCTACATATTCTGCTTCAAGTTCCTCGTCAGCTAGGCACTCTTCGAGCGCCTCATTGATATTTAAGAGCTTGTGCTTCCTCGCTGAAAAATGCTAATGAATGCCTGTGAGCTTGGGCTTGTCCGTGGTAGGACCGTGGTAGAACCTTGCTTCATATAGAAGCTTCGTGTTCTAGTCTTGTCGAGTGGAGCGCTTAGACTTGATGCGATCCATCAGATCCGGTGTTGAAATCGATGAGGTTTGGGTCCACGCCTTTCAGGAACAATTCGTTGCAGTCCTCACCGCCCGCAGAAGGGACGCGGTCGAGTAGGTTTTTTTGAGTCGTGCAATGGAGACCTGTCTGCACGAGGGGCTTCGGCACCGCACTGTAAAGGAAAACTATCGATCGGCGAAGAAACCAGACCGAACAACGATCATAGTTTCAACTTCCTCCTCTTTTGCAGTGCTTGCATGCACACGTTTGTTACTATATCTTTTTCTTTAGTATCATACTCATATGGACATGTTTTAGAATTACTGAAAAAAAAAGTTACACGTTTTTAGATTAGTTTTGGAACCTATAGAAAGATTTTTCCTCTTTTTCTTAACATGGCAAAAACTTGGATGGCCTTCTTGGCCAAATTGCTGTGTTAATGAATTCTGTGGTTTTTAACGCAGCCACGGTGAATCCCCATTTACTTTTACAGTTGACAGACGTTTTCATTGTTTAACTCTTTATGAACTTCCAGAGGGATCTTTCAGCTATTGACGTAAAAGAACGTAAGCTTCCAATTCAAATATCCGCTATTGTATTTCCAACATCCACATTTACATTTAAATTTTCAATGCACCAGCTACCTTAGCAATGCAGTGTATTATTAGCACTAGGTATGCCTACTTTTTCTTCTGAAGTTTATACAGTTGTGCAAGCAATGTTAGTTCTTTTCCATGAGCAAATGTGTATTTGTGAAAGCTATTTTGACACAACAGAAATGAGAGACAGCATTTAGAATAGGTTGCTTGTGTGTATTCTGACACTTTCATTTAATGGCAGTTTTTAGCTTGCATGAAACCTCCTTCCTGGACTAATCCGCTCGTGTGCCGCCGGTGGCTTTGAGGAACCACACAATTTGAGAAACCACACTCTTGAGGAAACCACAACATTTTCATATGTTCCTGTGTCTCCTTCAGCGGTGAGGACTACGCTTGCTTACGTAATTTATTTATGCTAATTGTGTCAAGGCGTGGCCAAAGGAGAACAGAATACATTGTTTCTTGGATTAATGGAACCTTCTGCTTAGTCAATATGACTTAACCTCAGTCTGATGGGTATTACCGTAGCCGGTCACTTTCGTGAAGGCACGAATGTGTCATTTAATATGCCGCATTTCTAAAACAACGCCAAGAGAGCTACTTTTCTCTTCACGAAATTAATGCAATGAAAAACTAATTGCACATACATCAGGAGCATATAATTTCATTCCTTTTATGTGAAAATGAAACATGACTGGCTAGAAAATGATGAATTGTTTAATATATACAAATTATAATTCCTACCTGAAGCTTGCACAAAACAATATATTACTTCATTTTCTTTCGTGGAATATAATTTGAGTGCCTTGGATTTGTGGTATGTGAATTTGACACATTGTGCATCATCATTCGACTCTAAAGGAATATATGAACAATATTATTCGGACAAATTTTTTTCATCATAGGATTTTTATTGGGCTTTAGGTATGTGGGTGCCTTGTTTCTATTTACTGACTATTAGTTATTACTGGGACTGGCTTGTTAACTTGGGCTCTAACTGCATCTCCACTCATGATGAACTATAGGTTTTTCTTAAGGTTTGTGTCAAACGAAGAGAATGAGTCCTCAGTATTTTCTTCCCTCATTCAGTGTTGCATATTAGTTGTCACAACACTTCGTAGTGGCACTATGATTTTACAATGCCTTGTGTGAATAAGGATTTTGAAATAAGTGTACAATGGCAAGGTTGTGTTACTTTATAATAGATTTCACCTTCTAAAATACCTGTAAATATGTCAGTGAGTTCTTGAAAATCAGCCATATCTCAAGTAATAGGAATAAACTTCAATGATTTTTGTATGTGAGCACTTAAATTTACATCACTCATATCATTCTTGTATATTTTCACGGGGTCGTGATGTGGCTGAAGGCAAGAGACTGAATGGTCAGATCAAACTGTTTATTTGAGCGAACCTGTGTCCGGCAAACGGAAAGTCAGGTTATAGTAGCACACTTGCACAGATAGCGGAAAATGCAGCGTCGGCCGTGGATCAACCGACAAGCGGCGAAGCTTGTCGGCATTTATACCCTTGTCCACTAAATATCTGGCGTCATTGCTAGTGGCAATGTAGGTTCCGAATAATCTGTGACGTTACAAACTGGGCGTAATCTTAACAAATGATCTATAATGCCTCGAAGCTTCTCGACATTGTAGGCGCGGTTTGCACTGAATGTAGTGTAACGGGTGATAACAAACTTGAGGAAAGGACGTGGCATTGCCTCCCTCTGAAACAGGCATCATACCG
>NW_023612052.1:0-71137 GCF_013339725.1 Rhipicephalus microplus | reverse complement strand
AAAGAATCGGCAACCAACGCAACCGCCTTAAGAACATGAACAGTTAACATGCAAAATCGGTTCACCAGCCATCTCACACATGGTACACTGTACCTCAGCTTGAAAACCATGAAAGAAGAACAAACCTATAGTATGATTAGAAAGGCCACCAAGCCACCTGAGGTACTACTGTGGTGAGTGAGGGGTTCACTCAATGGGCACAGAGCTATGGATGCACTCAAAGCAGCCTGATACTACGAAGAAACATTTATATCAAACGAGGACTGCACTAAACACGAAAGAGTCTCACAATGAAACATGAATCACGAATACAAAGTCTACATTAAAGTTCCTTTCACGCGAGACGTAAGGATACGTTTTAATACTTTTCTTATTGCGACAAAGACTTTCCTTTAAGGCATAGTATTTTTGTAAAATGTGTGCTGTTATGCCGGTGTTGTGTATGAAGCGAAGTAGTGTCTTGTGGAATCTGTTTTTCATGTATTCAGTGGTTGTAACTGGCTGTGTCGCTGTAGCGAAAGCCGGCTTGAGCGAGGGGACGAAAGCGTTCTGGCTGCAACACTTTACATCTCCATAAAAGGTGGTATGTTAAGCTTGCATCGCTGGAGTGGGACAATACGGACACGTATCACCAACTCGTGAATGTGGCCGCTTCCATGACGATATACCGGCCGGTGTAAGGGCCACGCCTACCCGAAACCTCCAAAGCACAACTTACTCCGCCCTAGTAAGGTGAGGGAAGAGAGAGCAGACACGCGGTAGAATGAGAGCACGGTGTATCCTGCCAAAGAAAATTTTTACGGGTATGGAGTAAGTTTAGGGGCTGAGGAGGAAGGAAAAATGGCTGGAGAGCAGGGTGCCTGCTGGTCATCATCAATGTTGTGTTGGTTTCGCCACATGGCTTTGAATCCAATGTACTTTTACGCTAGCAGCCGTATTATGGTTCAGCTTATGAATCACCTCGCCGATCTCCATCACATTGTTACTTTCTTGAGCTCTTTATTAGCTCCTAATTAATCAGTGTATACGTCAACCCACTTAATTTGGGCAGCTTAGAGGTAGCATACTGGATTGCGTCGTGGATGGCTTGAAGTTCTATCACAAGAGGAGTGGCTTCCGTAGGTAGATAACGATGGTGGCCACTAACAAAATTATGCGTGATACTCAGGAATGATGTCCTTCCGCCGTCTTGTAGGATAGTAGCCTCTGTATATAGTTTGCAGGTATTCGTGCATGAGGCCTTGATGAGGGAACGTTCGTCAATTGTAGATGGTGTACCGGAGCGCCGTAACTTAGTTGATTTATTATATGGGATGGTGGTGAATTTCCAGGGAGGCATAGGCTCGAGCTGGTTGTCAATGCGAGAGGCCACGTTGAAAGAGAGCTTGCAACGCAGCAAAAAGTGGTACAAGTTGCCATTTTTATTTCCAGATGAATATTGCTGCGAAGATAGAAGTGAATCTGCCACTGTTACTTCAATTTTTTGGTAACAAGAAGGTAATATTTGATGAAAATTGAGTTGTGTTGTGATTCAATAGTTGTTCTTCGTTTAAAACCATAAATGACGTGTTTAAAGAGAAGAAAATTCTATGTAAAGATCGCCATGTGGTGAAGCCTTGGAAAGCGGTGACGGCTGCGGACAGTTACGGCGCCAAGAACAGCGCTTGTTAGTATCGCATAATAGCTTTCTCTGTTAAGCATATGAAGCAGCACGCAAGGCTGTCGAATACCATACCTACAAACGAGCCTAATTTACTAAATTCGATCGGTGCAGTAGGTTAAAATACTACAATATGATGAAAATAATGACTCTGAAATATTCTGACACATTATAACGCTTTCCCCTCACTCAGTAAACCTAAAATATAAAACTATTATCTCATCCGAGATTCCTCGGCATTTGGAAAGATTCTAGTACTGTCTTCGCCTTGATACTGCCTATGGAAAGCACCAAGTGAATAGTGCAGCAAATGTCACTTTTTGAAACTGTAGAACGTATGTCACGTTAATGTTGAGCGTATGCCAATCAGCGGGCCCTTTACGATCACTTCACGCATTGTTATACTCGAATAACGTTCAGGTAATGACTATGTTTTGGACCCTCTAGCCTGCCTCACGCTACAGAGGTGTGCGATGAAGCTTTTATTTGCGTATTAAGACAGTATCGGGGAGCTCGACATTTTTAGAGTTCAACCTTGAAACTACGCAACAAAAGGCTATCAGCGCACGCTCCCACTCGAAATAAAAAAACATAGAAAAAAAAAGACAAACCTTTTTATTATTGTCTCGCTGTTTTTACATTATTATTCTTGTTCCCTCTCAACATCATTCGTCGATCCCCTTTTTCACGCAGAGCGAAAATTGAGTAATTTGCCTACGCTGCTTAATTATCTGCCTTTAAATAAAGAGTTCTCTATCTCTTTATATTCATTAAGCACAATGCTTCGTCATCCTGAGAACTTTAAGCTGATTTTAGTGTCCACTGCAGCATGAAGGCCTAATCATATGATCTCCAATTCGGGTTTTATTCGCCAGCCGATTTCATTTCACTCCAGTAACTTCCTTTGAATATACTTTCTTATATACTTTATTTATATAAACTTTCTTTAAAACTTTCTTTAAATAGGCACACCTAACCTTTCTGGAGTCTTCGGATTCTTCTCCAATCTGTTTCATTCGGTTTCATTCCATTTCATTCTTTTATCACTGCATGATGTGTCTGTTACGCCTCACTTAGCTAGCTCAAGTTCACCTTTATCGTGTCATGTGAACACAAATATCAGTTATAAACACTTCTGGATTTCATTTCTAACTATTCCTATTTCGTTATGGTTCGCCTAGCATGATTCGTTACCCCACCCCAAAAGGCACGGCTCTTAACTTTTTTCCATTGTTTTTGTTATCCGTCAATTTTCAATCAGAAGTGTTAGAACTACATTGTAAGTGAGTAAACAACTTCTGTCGTGGAGACATTAGCAAATTACTTGTCGTGTTTTGCGATGTGTATCATGTTCGCTCCAGTCCACGTTTATCTTTCAGTGAATATCCTTTGCGTGAGCATTCTCATCTGCTAGTAGTTGACTTGCACATTCATAGTTCTGTGAAGAAGATTGGTAAAATAAATTTAAAGGTACTTACCTCGATAAGATTAAGATACGTACGTCCTCTATAAAGTGTACCATTGGGAACATGGCCACAACTTTCGCTTAAGCAGGAACTTACTGAAAAATGTAACAGAAGAAATATAACTCCTGGTATTGCGCCAACAGTGAAATGCTTCATCTTGAAATAAGTGAAAAAAGGCAATGTTCTCTCAGTAATGTTTTCTTGATAATATGAAGACAAATTCACAATGTGCTAGATCACTGAAGAAAACTCGTCCTTCCCACAAACTTATATATATACAGTTTGATCAAACCTGTTCTTTAAACTATGACTGCATAGTTTGGCGTTTGGTGAAATACAGTCATCACGCTAATCATTCTTCGTGATGCTTCACCAAAATAACTTTCGCATTTTCCATCAGCTGCCAGTGTATGTCTAAAAAGGTAATCGCAGCATACAATCAATTTTATTGTGTCGCTTGTGGTGGTCTTAAAAGCTGAGCGCGAACATTAAATCGAAGAGGACTTATTCAAATTAATTGTAAACAAAATAATGAAGTAGGTTTAATCACGCTGTACACAGAAGTAAGGCTAACAAAAATTCGGCGGATACCATTGCTTGTGGAAGTCAACTTTACGCGAAGCAGTCGCAGAGTAATTGTGAATGCTGCATTGTTCGGGTTTGAGTGAAGCGTTACTAGATTGATATATGTGGTTTTGTAAAATTAGAAAGCGTGTGAATGTCGCTGGCTTCAAAAGAACGTCAACTGCACTGGAATTTGATGGGAAATTTTGGCCTGACGTAATGTCAGGACTAACGTTAGAGTACTGACATCGGAATTATTAAATCTGGGTGCCCTATACAATGCGATCATGTGAACGTCACACGGAACTTTCTTTAGCGTATTTCTCCGGGTGTATCAACGCTTCAATATAGCTTGCTAAAGCATAATAATGCAAATGAATCTTTAATAGACTGCCATAAAAAGGAACCCTCACTTGAATGACAAATGACGTCAACTTCGCATGCAGCCTGTTGCATAGATGTATAGGTGAAAGGTTTATAGCTTTGTTTAAACTTACACAGCCAGCCCTGCAAACATAATCGACGCTAAGCAGATATGACGCATATTTTCGAGACCAGGCGTACCGCTGTAGAAGAGCTGGCGCCAAACAGAACGCCTGAGTTTGTATCCTGATTGTGTGCTGTTTTTATTGCTTGCCTTTCTTGGGTAGTGCTGCCTATCTCTGTTCGCCTTATGTAATATAATTTTCTATGTTCTGAACGACTTGACATAAAATAGTTGTTCCCGATTTGAAAATATTTTACTTAACACTGTCAACAGTTACATCAGGCCTATTGAAAGCTTCTATTCAGTGTGATAATAAGAACCTTGTTACTAATTAGAAACATTTTCACGAGTGATGTCCTAATTAGCTTTATTTTAAATAGCGAATTCAGAATTCATATTTACTATCTTGTTCAATACAATATGTCTTTATTAGCTTGGTCATTACCTTACAGGGCTTCATTAGCCTGGTCTTCCTGACGTAAGGCTTCGTTGCTGGTTTTAGCTTCAGTTGGCTTGAATTGCTTGGTAATAGCACTTCTTTCCTTATTTAAATATGTTACCAACAATCGAACTAGAAAATCAGCTGGGAGCATAATAACGGGGAGCGAGCATCTTATGAAGAAGAGAACGAAGACAGCTCGCACGACCGGGCAATTCGCTAGAGTGCACAGGCTGATTTTGATCATTATAAATGTGGCCTTAGAGAGCAAACCTGGCAGAAGTGTTTTAGGACACTCGTTCTGAGCTATTCTTCATGATGCCGACTATTCTAAAGAGCACTTAGCGCGGAGAATGAACGCTTGAAATTGAGTTTAGTAAGCTTTAATAGTGTCGTTAGCAAATAATCCCTTCTCTTGCATAGGTGGGCTTCAGTGCTCAGTGAAACACCGAAAAATGAACGAAGATGCCTGATTTTTGAAGTCGTCCCCCAACTTTGCCAACCAACCTTAGCGTGACGCTGCGTTTCAACGTAATTTATATAACGAATCGTGCTGGGGCGTGAACTTCACCTTTTCGTACCACTTGCTAGTTGACCCAAGGGTTTCGCCAGAGGTTGGTAAGCTACGAAGTTTAATGAAACTCGAGTCATCCTGCGTAGTTAACAATATTTGAGCTCACTATTTGAGTTGCGCGAGAGACAACTTCGCAATTTTACAATATAAACAACCACGCGTGCTTACTTCACATACGTCACGTGGGGTTGGGTTCTAAAGCAAATGATCGGAATAGAATCTACCTTAGAAGTATTTTATTATTCATTTTTTAATAACGCTATACATATATATATATCTTCAAGTAGATCCTCCGTGAGTGGTCAAAACGTGGTTTATTTCGACACTTTGGCCTAAAGTATGGCCTTCATTAGATAAATCCTGATGAAGGCCAGAGTCTAGGCCGAAACGTCGAAATAAACGACGTTGTGACCACTCAACCGCCATGCCTGCCTACACACAAACACACACACACACACACACACACACACACACACACACACATATATATATATGTATATATACAAGTGTATCACTCGTGTCGTGATTTGCACTATGGTGCGCACCTATAGGAGAAGGCTAATATAAGCGGCAACAATAAACCCGACAAGCATTGTGGCTTACTGCTGCATTGTTGATCCTTAAGTCTGATCAGCCTGCGTGTGGCCGATACATGGTGTTAGAATCGGGATCTAGGGCAGGCGCTACTACGTCACTTCGAATGAGCTGACAACGATAAAACTACGTAAACCATTGGATCAACTATGCCTGACAAAATATTCAGAATAATTGCGAACTTGATAAGCAAAAGTTCAAATTGTTTCTACAAACAAGAGAACCTCCCACCACACATATAGAAGCTGCTAAGGCAGCCAGGCTTTTGACTGCTTCTGGAGAAGATGCATTAGCAATCTTCAATAACTTTACGTTAGATGAAGGCAACAACAAGCAAGACTTGCAGTTTTCGGTTACAAAACTTGAACAGTATTGTGCATAGCAAAAACCAACAAACAACGAAATCTCCGAAACTTACGTCAACTGAAGGAAGATGCAAGATGAAGCCAAACCAGTGGGGCATTTTATAGTAGACCTGCGCAAGCAAGCAAAGTAGTGTAATTTTGGTTCGCTTTCTGACTCGATGATTTTCGACCAAATCAAGGGCACCTAGAACACCGAATAGAAACAAAATGCGACGCGAGACGAACTGGATGTTCCAGAAGACTAAACAAATCAGCAAAGCAGTAAAGCTGACCAGCAAGCAAACCTAAGCTTGTCAAGGTGACGAAGCAAAAATGGACGCTACCGAAAAAGCTTACCTACATCGCACTCAAGGAGACAAAGCTCCGGTATGGTGCAGCTAGTGCCATCAAAGTCATGAGCCGAAGATGTGTTTTCCTTTGGCAAACAATGCCGCGCCTGCGCAGGCCAAAATTTATTAAATCGTATTGCCATTTCTTGAAGTACGTATACATGTGGTCGATGAAGTGCATATTATTGAGGATTTCGTAATCTAGTAAGTCACTGAGGGCGGAATCCAGAAAACAGATTAGGTTGTTGAAGCCCGAGACTGACTGCAGGAAGTTGTATGCCAAGTGCCCACTGGTTCCTAAGCGAATTTATTACCCCTCTTGGTGTACAACATATTCCGAATGAAGCCACCTCTCAGGGTAAGCAATTCTGTTTTACGGTCTTATAGCGGAAACAATATTGTACACTATGAATTGACAACTCAAATAGTAACGACCAGCAATCACTGGTGCCTTGCAGACTGATTTGCTTTGAAGCGGCATGAGTACACAAGGTCTTAAACTTGCTCAATCCTTCAAACTTTCTTTTCACACTCTTGATTCCGTGACCTTTGAAGAAATAATTTGTTGGAGCCAAAATTCAGCCAGCTTTTTGAAGGCACTGGGCGTGTGAAGTGGCAATATCGTATGGTATTGTGTGATGATGCAGTTTCAGTGACCCAGGTCCCGTTTCGTCTTCATTTTGCCATATGGGATTCATTGCAGAAAGAGCTGGTGCACAGGAAATCGGGGATGATCATCTACAAAGTGGATGAACCTACCGATTGGGTAAGCCCATTCGTTACTTTAATAACTGACGGTAGTCTTAGAGTATGAATGTATCAGAGACGCCTTTCACGCACGTTTAAAACGTGAACACTACCAGATGCCACAACGGGAAGATATCAAGGCGGAGCTGCCCGGTGCGGATTCCTTGAGTCAACTAGATGCTAACAGAGGTTTTCACCGATTTACACCTAATGAATCTACCGTAAAGATATGCACGTTCACTACGCCGTTCGGGCACTATCGATTCCTAAGACTTCTGTTAGGCGTTCCTTCTATCCCAAAAGTCGTCCAGAAAACACTGAGTGAGATGTTCGACCCTTTACCGAGAGTTAGAGTATATATTGATGATATTGTCACGTGGGGATCATCAAGCTAGGGCGTGGTACTCGCCTAGCCACTCTATGTGTACCACAATGTGTAGGGCTAACATTCAACAGGCACAAGTGCCAGTTCGGAGTGCAGGCTTACTCGGGCGACGTTATCAACTCAATGGGAATTGGTCCAAATCCAGCCCTTGTAGACTGTTTGGGCAAGATGCCCGTACTTAAGGATAAGCTTGCGGTACAACGTACGCTCGGAGTAATTAACTATTTTGCTAAGTATCTGCTCACTTTCATGGACAACACGGAGCTTCTTCCAAGCCTGATACAAAAGGATGCCGTATTTGACTGGACCGAAAAGCACAGTTAGTAACGGCACACAGTCTGCGAAGCACTGCGCACTGCTTCGCTCCTCGCTATATGCAACCTTGCAAAACAAAGATAATGACAGACGCGTCTTAGGATAGCATAGGAGCTGCACTGGCCTAGTGACACTCTAGTGACTGGCGTCCTATCGATTACACTTACCGAGCAATGACCAAACCTTGAAAGCGTTATTCGCAAATACAGAAAGCCACGTGTATAGCATACGGTTGTGAGAAGTAACACCAGTTTGTGTATAGTAAGAAAATTGAGATTCAGAGTAATCACAAAGCATTCATAGCTACTTCTTCCAAAGATATAGGGAACATACCCCAATATTTCAAAAATGTTTTCTTCGTCGGTTATTATACTACTGTGTTCTGCAGTTTGTACCAGGCAAAGCATTGTTTCTTGATCAGGTGCAGTCCAGGGCTCCATAATCACAGTGTGAAGACACGGTAGATTTCGATGACATTCAGGTACACACAGTTGCTGTTATCTCATTCCTTGTGAGTTAAAGAATCAAGCCGCTATTGTCTCGGTGAACATATAACAATCCTCAGCTACGTTCGGCAGTAGAAAGCCTGTATTCAAAGAAGGACGTCAAAGGAATACTCAAGCCATTAACCTCGGAACTCTCAGTTGTTGACGGATTTCTTCTAAATGAAAGTGAAGTAGTTATATACCGAAGAAATAGCGCCCAGAAATGCTGAGCCACATTCACGAGGACCATTTTCGCTTAAATGAGTGCGAAGCTAGTGCGCGGCGTTCAATATTTTGGTCTGGTTTGAACTTCAACATCGATTGTGTTGTAGGAAATTGTGCGGTCTGTAAAACCTATGCTTGCGAACAGCCGCGTGAGCCCCTGTTGCTACGAAACCCTCCTGTTCACCCTTGGTAGCGAGTGGGCGTACACATTTTTTGTTATGCTGTAGCCACTTACCTTGCTATTTTGATGCCTACTCAAGCTTTCCAGATGTTGAAAAGCTCGCGGAGACATCGGCAACAGTGGTCGTCGACATGTTGGCAGCCATCTTTGCCAGGTACAGAATCTTAAAGGAAGTCTGCACGGACAGCGGCTCCCAGTTTGCAAGTCTCCAATTTCTCACGTTCTCAAGTTGGCACGGTTTGAAACATATAACTTTTTGTTTCCACGTTGCAGCAAGCTTGTAGAAAAGAGTGCCTGGATTATAAAGCGGCTTCTTAAGAAAACTGTGACCCCACATGAAGGTTTTTGGCTTGCTTTGCTTGGTAATCATTCTGATCCATTACATGACGGCAATTAGCCACCGAAACTTCTGCAGGGCAGGCTTCTACGCTCTAGATGCTCCCGCTTCACCCTGCAGCCGAAGCTTCTAGCGAAAAACGAAGCAGTAGAGCTTGTCTGGACAACAGCTGAGACCACTCCTACCTGGAGACGTGGTTCACATGAAATGCCAAGCCTGGTTTCAAACCGCTGGGGTATTGAGGAAAGTAGTCCCGAGTACTTGCAATGTTGAAACAAGAAAGGGCAAAACGCTGCGGTGTAACCGCCACCATTCGCTGGCGGCTTCGGAGCCCTTTGCGTAGTTTAATGACAGTGACATTGACGACAGTGATAATGACTGAAAATAGCCACGCAATCAGAGCCCACCTTGCATGACTTAGCTGGCACTTAAGTGATCCTCGCGAATAGGAGCCAAAGCAAGACGCTTAGCATACAGTCAAAACTTTGAATGAAATCTCAGCGGCGTTTTTCTATGGGCCGTGATTGATTTTGTATTTTAGCGCGATAGTGTTAAAGGGGCACTTACACAAAATTTTGCTGCCTGGAATGCTTATGGGATGGATTCCAATTAACATTCCTATATTACTTGCAAAATATCAACAGCGAATAAGGCTGAGAAGGTATTTAGAAAAAAATTGAAGTTTGCGTGCGCCATCGACTCCATCGTGCTATTGACACCCTCGAAGGAGGCCCTTAAGGCACCCTCTACTTCCCTTACGTCACCACGCTGCAGTCAACAAAACAAGTTATGATGACGCCAAAGCTGCCGTTTTTTCTTGTTTTCTTTTGCCACGTTCGTTCCCGCAGTCTCGAATTCTTGGCGGCTGGTTCCGAGTGCATGGTCGTGGCACACGCTTAAAAAGTTTTTGTGTCGGGTGACATTACATTCCCATTCCCTATTCGAAAGTTATTCTTTATGCGGTCCGAGCGGAAGTGTGTCACGGTTCATTGTGTCGACGTGGCCAAGAGCTGCACAGGCTAGGTGGTGGCAGTTGTACCGAGTTTTTGGAGCTCTCTCAAACCGAAACTGAAATTGATCGATAATGATGGGCCTGTAAATAATTGTCTACTCTGTGCTGCAGCAAACAGTGTGCCATGTTATGACTAACAAGCCTCTAGCAACACATCTCATCAGAAAAACGTGGACCCGAGCTAACGGGGGAGTTTCTACTCCCTCCCACGCCTAGCCGTGCGTGGCTTTGCCGTGTCCAGGGAAAAGGGGATCCTGGGGGTTGAGCCAATGCTGGGTGATTGGACCTTTAAGGCCCCCAGCAGCGGCAACACACCTCTTTGGCCCCGGCTTCACGTAGACGGCACCACCGGATTGACCCGCCCGGGGGGAATCGGCAGTTGCCTTTTCCTGTCTCCACCCCACATCTTCGTCTTTTTTCTTACTTTAAATCTTTCCTGTCCTCTACTCTCTTCCGTTGACTTCCGTGTTTCCTGGCGGCAAGGGTTAACCCTGTGTGGCTATCCTACCTTGGATACACCATATTCGGTTATAGCGGTGGTGTACAGCTGGCGTCTGCAGGTCCTGTGCTTACAGACACTGCAGCGTCCCCTTGTAGGACTCCATGGTGGTTGGCTGGCGCCACTGCCGAAAATAAACCTTTTCTTATGGCTTGTTCCTTCCCCCCACTCCCTGATCGCCCTCGGAAAAGAGGGCGCACCGATGAAGTATTCCAGTTTTTTGGTCACCAAAGAGTATCCTTTCCACGATTCCACGTTATCCACGCTGACACACCCGGCAAACCAGTGAGAACAATTTCACCTTTTCTTGTTTCGAAGTCTTTGACTGAAATCTTTGGCCCAGGATATTAAGCATCGAGAATGGCAAGTCGTGACCTCCTGTTGGAGCTCCGCGATCAGAAACAGTATGAAAAATTGTCTAATCTAGTGAAATTTGGAGATACAAAATTAATAGTAACCCCACACCGAACCATGAACACCACCCGTGGCGTTGTCTCAGATGATGACCTGTTAGGGCTGACGGAGGCTGAACTCCTGGAGAGTTTCAGCGAACAGAATGTGATCAACGTGAAACGAATAAGGATGAGACGTGATGGCAAAGAACTCCAGACTAAGCACCTTATACTTACGTTTAATTCAAGTATACTGCCAGACTCCGTTGAGGCTGGGTATATCAAGCTTAGAGTGAGGCCATATATACCAAACCCTCTCCGATGCTTCAAATGCCAGCGGTTCGGCCACAGTTCACAGAACTGCTGAGGCCGCCTAACTTGCGCCAAATGTAGTGCTGAAGAATACACATCTGAAGCCTGTGAAAACTCTCTTCACTGTGCAAACTGTAAAGGGGAGCATGCCGCATACTCACGGTCATGCCCACGCTGGAAAAAAGAAAAGGAAATTGTTACAATAAAAGTAAAACAAAACATTTCCTTTAAGGAGGCACGAAGGCAGGTGTCCTACCTACCAGAAACCAGCTTTGCCGAAGTGGCGTGTCAGGGGGCAGCGCCACGACGGCCTCCGGCGGCTGTCTGGCACACACGTAGTGAGCCGGCGGTGACGCCATCTGCCCCATCGGCGATTGCAGCCAGTGCTGCTCCGCCGTCGAAGAAGGACCCACAAACCTCCGGGCTGGGACCGCGAAGGCCTTGCCTTTAGAGGCGAGGCCCTCAAAACAACTGCAGCACTCGCAAGAGCGCTTGTCCAGTGCCTCGCTAGAGACAATGAACACAACTCCGAGCGTGAGGGCGCAGCAAGCGCCTAAAGATCGGCGCGACTCCGTCGACCGATCCAAAAAAGAAAAATCTCGTGTCACGGCCCCTGGAAAGGGTCCGTGAGCTAATTCTCTATCCTTGAGCACACAGCACAAAACACATTTAAAATGGACTCGCAAATTTTACAGTGGAATGTGAGAGGACTTCTCCATAACCTCGATGATATTATAGAACTCCTTAATAAACACACTCCAAAGGTGCTGTGTGTTCAGGAAACACACCTCAAGTCCACACAAACAAACTTTCTAAAGCAATATGCCATCTACCACAAAGACCGTGACGACGCTGCCGCCTCGTCGGGCGGTGTCGCTATAATAGTTGATAAAGGTGTTGCCTGTAAGCAGTTAAACCTCCGAACTTCTCTTGAAGCAGTTTCTGTCTGAGCAGTGCTGTTCGGGAAGCTACTAACAATTACTTCTATTTACATTCCTCCGTGCTATCAACTTTCGAAGACAGAATTTTGAAGCTTCATTGATAAACTTCCTCCGCCATATATAGTCGTTGGTGATCTAAATGCACATAATCCTCTATGGGGCGACTCCCGTTTGGATGCACGAGGACGCCTAATAGAACACTTTCTGTTTTCGTCATGTGCATGTTTACTTAACAAAAAAGAATCAACATATTATAGTACTACGCACAACACATACTCTTCTATAGACCTGAGTATTGTCTCGAGTACACTAATTCCTTATCTGGAGTGGTCTGTTCTCAAGAACCCCTTTGGGAGTGACCACTTCCCGATAATGTTGAAGCTAACTAAAGAAGATACATGCTCGCCTGACTTTCCTCACTGGAACACCAAGGCAGCCAACTGGGAACTGTTCCAAGAAAACACAATTTTAGATGGAGGGGACATTGCTGATTTTAATATAGACGATGCTGCGGCATACCTAACAGATTTTATTATTGACGCTGCAGCGAAATGTATGAAGCAAACTAAAAGAATGTCTAATAAGCGTCTCATTCCATGGTGGAATGACGATTGTCGGAAAGCGCGAAATAGTCAAAATAAAGCTTGGAGATTACTCCGAAATTATCCAACGGCTGAAAACCTCGACAATTTTAAACCGGTGAAGTCACAAGCTAGAAGAACGCGTCGTCTTGCAAAGAGAGAAAGTTGGAATAGGTACATCTCCAGTATAAAATCTTACACCGACGAAACGAAGGTTTGGAATAGGGTAAATAGGTTATTGGGTCGGTAGTCACACCCCCTACCCTTGGTAAGTAGCCGAGGTGAGAGCCTAGAGGAGCAGGCGGACTGCCTAGGCGAACACTTTGAATACGTCTCAAGTGCATCAAACTATACAGAAACTTTCTTAAAATTCAAAGAACGCGAAGAGCGACAGCCCCTTAAATGTAAACGTCCATCCAGTGAGTCTTACAACTGCCCATTTACTTTAGCTGAACTTACGGCATCTCTTGCGTGCTGCAACAACTCAGCGCCAGGTGTTGATCGTATAACATACGAAATAGTCAAGTACCTTCACCCCGAAGCAATAAAACACTCCTAACTCTCTTCAATAACATGTGGGCAGCTGGGTATATTCCATTGTCATGGAAAGAAGCTATAGTCATCCCAGTACTTAAACAAGGCAAAGATCCGTCTTTGGCCGCCAACTACAGGCCAATAGCGCTAACAAGCGGTCTATGCAAACTATATGAGAAAATGATAAACCGGCGCTTAATCCACTTTTTAGAAAGTAACAGTATACTAGACCCCCTTCAGTGTGGTTTCAGAGAGGGGAGGTCGACAACAGACCACCTTGTTCGCATAGAGACATACATCAGAGATGCATTTATTCATAGGCAGTTTGTACTTTCGATATTCCTAGACTTAGAGAAGGCGTATGACACCACATGGCGATTTGGGATTCTCCGCGATCTTGTCACCATGGGCATCCGTGGGAACATGCTAAACACAATTAAAAGTTACCTGTCTGACCAAACCTTTTGCGTAAAAGTGGGAAATGCTCTCTCTAGAACTTTTACCCAAGAGACTGGTGTTCCGCAAGGGGGCGTGCTTAGTTGCACACTCTTTATTGTAAAAATGAACTCCCTGCAGTCAGTCTTTCCAAGTGCGATGTTTTATTCCGTGTATGTTGATGATATGCAGATGAGTTTCAAATCATGCAATATGTCTGTCTGCGAACGACAAGTGCAGCTTGGAATGAATAAATTCTCTAAATGGGCGGATGAAAACGGTTTTAAAATAAACACGAAGAAAAGTACTTGCATACTTTTCTCCAACAAACGAGGGGTAATGCCACAACCAAATGTTGCGATCAAGGGAGACCAACTCTCTGTAAGCAGCGAGCATAAATTCCTGTGAACCACTTTAAATTCTAAGCTAACGTTTATTCCCCATATTAAATATGTCCAAATGAAATGTTTGAAAGCGATGAACGTCCTAAAACTCCTGTCACGTACAACATGGGGTAGTGATCGAAAGTGCCTCTTGAAGTTATACAAAAGCCTTGTCGGGTCGCGCCTTGATTATGCCTCTATAATTTATCATTCCGCAACGCCAAGTGCATTAAAAATCCTAGACCCCGTTCACCATATGGGTATCCGACTTGCAACCGGTGCTTTCAGGACAAGCCCGATCCAGAGCCTCTATGTAGAGTCGAATCAGTGGTCACTTCACCTGCAGCGATCCTATAGCAGTTTCACATATTTTATAAAGGTACGAGCAAACATCAAGCATTCATCTTATTCAACTATAAACAATATGACCGCTGCCACCCTTTTCCATAATCGACCCACAGTGAGAAAGCCGTTCTCCTTGCGTGTGAGAAACTTATGTGAGGAAATGGGTGTTCCGCTGCTGGAACTCTGTCCTACGCCCACAGCGATACTTTTACCGCCGTGGCAGTGGCAGCTTATACACTGTGACACCTCATTTGTCGAGATCACTAAAGACGCACCAGAAGCACATATTAAAATGCATTTCCGAGAACTCCAGTCCAACTACTCATGCGTAGAGTTTTATACCGACGCTTCTAAGTCGCATGCAGGGGTGGCTTATGCAGCCGTCGGACCATCCTTCTCGGAATCCGTGTGCTGCACCCGGAAACAAGTATATTTACGGCTGAGGGTTATGCACTATTGTCCGCTGTGAAGCATATACGGAAATCAAACATACAAAAATCAATTATATTCACAGACTCGTTAAGCGTCGTAAATGCATTAGGATCCCTTTTCAGATTCAGAAATCTGATAACAATTGAGCTATATTCCGTTCTGTGTACAGCGTATATGTCCAACCAGCATGTTACTATTTGCTGGGTACCTGGCCATAGAAGTATCGAGGGCAATGTGTTAGCTGACTAAATGGCCACGTCAATTATAATGCGCGCTATTAACCCCACCGCTACTGTCCCTGCAACAGATCTAAAACCCTCTCTACGAAAGAAACTGCGAAACCACTGGCAACGCTTGTGGGACACAGAAATAAATAATAAGCTTTATTTGATTAAGCCGCGGTTGGGTTACTGGCCCTTTGCTACAAGAACACGGCGAACTGATGTCCTATTCTGTCGCCTCAGAATAGGACACACTTATGGTACTCATAACTTTCTTCTGACCGGCGATGAACGTCCTACTTGTGGTAGATGTGGTGACAGGCTAACCGTCCTCCACGTTCTCCTGGAGTGTGCGGAAGCTGAAATGGAGAGAAAGAAATATTTTGCTTTAGCATACCGCTATAATCATCCTTTACATCCGATTATGTTTCTCGGTGAAGAGCCGCTTTTTGATACAAAATCAGTTTTAAGCTTTTTAAAGGATGTAGTACTGAATGTGTTTAGTCCAACATTGAATGTTTTTAGCCCAACAGGTTCATAGCACATCCTCTGTTCAGAGGATGCTGCTGTCATAGCAGATTTCAATGAGCCCAGGCCTCCATGCTCTTGTTTTAAGGGCTCTGTCGAGGCACTGGTGCTCTATGCCAAGTTTTCATTTGACACACTTATCACTTTTAAATCATTTTATGTCTCCATAGCTCACATCATTTGTCATTGCCATAATTTTACCATATGTATATTTTTACATACCTACAGCGACTGTTTTTTAGGCCCATTTACAGCCACGTCACATTTGTTTTATCTACACTGCACATCCCACAATTCATTATCATCGCTCTGGCGCTCTTTGGCCATATCTGGCCCTTGCGCCAATAAACACCACTAATCATCAGAAAAACGTGAGGCCAATGTTTTGTGTCAGTACCCTTTTAAAGAGCTCGTTTCGCGAAAGTTCTAGTGTCGGCATTGACGTCGGCGTCACTGGTTGCGAGCGAAAAATCATCTACTTATGCATGACTGAAAAATCAAAAACAATGTGAACAAAACAAATAAAAGTTCAAGATCCTGCAGCATAGTGGGGACCGAACCAGGGTTGTTTGGGTCCGAGTGGGAATCAAATCCGTGTCGTTTTCGTGGAGAGCGGCTGTTCTACCTCATGACCACGCCTCTGGTAGTGAAAACAGTGAAAAGAACTTGCTATACTTGGACGTGCAGTGAAACAAGCTTTCATTCTTCATAAACACACGCGTCCGGTATACATTCTTCACAATGCAACATAAAATATTGCAGTAATAATGTGTGGTACACGCGTAGATTGCCAACGGTCGTCAAAATGTGTGATTATCATAATGGCTTCGTGGTTGAAAGCTGGTACCCCACTACAAAAGGCACACATGCTACTTCGCCTTGAGGTCACGTAATGGTCACCTTAAAATCACGTAAAGTGGGTGCATAGCCAATTCGAAACGTTTTGATGCACCAAGTGTTTCAAATACGCACTAGAAACAGGATGTCTTTTATGAGCGGTAAATACTTTTATGAGTGGTAAAACTTTTATGAGTGGTGAATAAAAAGACTTTGTCACGCAAAAGATGTTTCCAGTCGAGTGCCAACAGCGTACGAAATCTCAACGGGGCGCTCTGAACCGTGCAACATAGTGAGTATTTTACCGTGTTTAGTGATTCCCCAAGTACTTTCAAAGGCGCCGAGTGGCGATTCGTTTATAATTAAAGTGCCGACGATTTCAGTGTTCTCATCGCGATGCCGACTAGAGGTGACGCCGGCAGCGCCCTCGCTTCCGTTTTCTGTGTTGCTGTGCTGCTTCTTTTCAAACCTGCGTCTTCGTCGTGCCGCTATGTAGCGACGTTTTCAATGGTCTGTTGTGTTAGCGACGGCTTATAATAACTTTTTAGAGATAAAATTTTAGAGATAAAACTGCAAGAAATATCATGGCTGAGCAAGCAATCAATCCATCTCTGTTTCCTTATGGAAATAACTATGAATTATAAAATAAGAATCTGAAAAACTAGAGATAGACTAATGTGGTGATCTTTTTGTTGCCTTGATGTAGTCAAACATAGTAGAGCATACGTCAATGTCGCAGTAACCTAATGAAGTACCACGAAGTCATAGAAGTACTGTAACATTTACTACTATTTTTAAAGTCTGCAATGTGGCGTTTGAAAACATTTGAGAAGAATGAGGACAAAAAATACAAAGAAATGTTCAATTGTTTTGATTTTGTTTTGAAAAAGGCAGAACGGGGATGCCTTGAGTCCAGAATCGTTTAAATTTTAATTTAGTTGGGTGACTGCACAGGAGAATCTGGTATGAGCAACTTCTAACTGGTCAGACACACCACTGCTTACTCCAGCAATGCCTTATTGCTAGAAATCTGGAAATTTATCTAATGATATTTCCCATTGCAAGCAAGCATTTCTGAACCTTGACACTGTCAAGTAGGTTGCATATGGTAAAACTGGGATAATGGGTTCACCCAGGGATACTGCTGTTAAAAAGTATGCCATTTTGTTCAAACATGATCTACACTTGCCTCGTACCCATAGAAAATGCAGGGCTTGTACGTTTTTTGGTATTTAATGACTTTTTCTGACAGGGATGAATAGGTCACAATTACATTGCTTATCTCCAGGTGAGCTAGATGATCTACTCATTTGTCGTTCAATTACTTAGGTGGATATTTTTTCGTGTTATGAGAAATTATATTACCGAATTGTATGCTAAGCACTGACTCTAAGTCACCCATTGCATTCACTTGATCTAGCAGTGCTTGTGCATAAAATTTGTGGGGCGTGTAATCGTAACTAATCTGTTTCAAATAATACACTACCTGTTTACTAAAGACATTAGATTTTCTTCGTTTTCTCTTGTCGCTACCAGTCTTCTCCATCTCCTGTTCGAGACAATACATTGTCCAGGCCTCTTATCTTCATTTCTCCGCGGATGGTATGGCCCTAGGTGACTGACAGTTTCCACTTCTGCCTAGCCGGATGATACTTCAAAATGCCTAGACTTCAGGAGACCTTGTTGTTCCACAGCTTTAAAGACCACATAGGGGCCTGAAAAAGCATTCTTCAAATAATCAAAGGATTTCAACACAAGTACCATGAATCCAGGTTGTAATTTGAGAATGCCGGTCACAACTCCCAACTCGTAGTAATTCTTCAATAAACTATTAAAATTGGTTTCCTCCAGCGTCTTCTTGCGTTAAGAATTATCTGTATTTCTTACTATGCCCAAATTGCAATCTGCAGGTTGCCACGTCGTCTTATAGAAGACATCGAACTGAGGGCTACAACCAAGTCCAGCCGTATGAGATTCATTGCAATGTCTCACCGCTGACTGAAGGGCTCACTTCTATCCTGCAAGGAAGTTATTGTACGCCAAAACGAACATATATAAGTCAATGATGAGGCATTCTGTAAGAGCACTTTATTTTACCTGGTATGGTGTTGTGAAACCTTCGTTCGTCTAAATGTCTGCCTTTTTATTATGGAAATGACACTGTTGCACTCTTCTCTTTCTGGTCTTGCTGCCGCCATACGTGTGCAGTATCTAACAGCCCCTAACAAGCACAGAGTTCGGGATACACCCTTGCACTGTCGAAATTTGGGCTTGTTGGTGCATTGTGACGACTGAAAATAGCGCTAAGAAACGGGGAAAGAGGGTGCCGTGTGTCCTCTTCTTGTGGCCCCGTTTCTTAGCGCTATTTTCAGTCGTCACCCTTACACCTCCCCCCCCCTTTTTGAGCTCAATAAAATCTAGATGAAGTAAATCTAAATGGGAAGCACTTAGCATCGTGTTTTGTTCGGGGTGGAACATTTTTATCGTCTCAAATAAATGGCAGGTTCCTAAGCAAATTTCTACATCGGCCTTCATGTTCTCCCGAGTAAATCCTTTATGAATCTCATCGTCATTCATCACTCTTTCACTCCCCAGTCACTCTTCCCCATTGTAGAGTAGCAGGCCAGAGCAAACTATAGCTTAGGCCGGCCTCTCTACCTTTCTGTGAATAAATTCTCTCTCTCTCTTTCTGAATCTTCTATTCCACCAAAGCCGTCATGGCCGACTAAGCGTGTTCTGCATTGGGAGAACATCATTATTTCGACATGTAGCTTTCAGGCACAACAAACCTTCTGTTCACCAGTTCTAAATGTTTGGTGTCTTCTCATACAAGGTACCTTTTCAGAAATCGCAGCGTCGCGCCTCCGCTGGTGGATCGGTGCTGGGGCATTATGGGAGAGCCGAGCGCCGGCGGTCAGAGCATACGATGCTTTCCCGCTTTCGCCTGCTCTCATCACGCGCTGTGAGGGATTTTGGCTGGTAGAAGGAGCTGCTATTGTGAAGAAACGCGTATTCTGATCGCTCTGACTTTCATTCGCGCATACTAGATTGTGTTTTTTGCCACAAATAACCGTAGTCCTCCCTGAACATGCCGAATAAGGAAAGCGGCGGACACAGTTGCTCGGTTCTGAGACGCAAATGGTCTAGTTTCACGTGTGATTAGGTATCCAAAGTTTTAGCCGAAAAACAAAAATGAACCGTTGGTGGGTTTGGCGTCTCGCGGCGTCGGCGCCAACAGGAGTGATGCAAAAATAACCGCGTGATGGCGTCACCACGAGCCGTCATCATGAATTCACAGATCGCTAGAATGTGTAAGGTCATCATGACGGTGCCCTGATCATTTCATGAGACCACATCATCGTTTTGCACTGCTTTGTTATTGTGTGATTGGCCCACAAATCATGGAGGCCGAGCAGACCCAGGTGAGGTGCCTAAAGTGTGGAATGCCTTCAGCCTAAATTCAGTGCAAAGCCACTTTAGGTGCAGAAAACATTCGCAAGGGGGAGGGGGGACCAATATATTGACCGAAGGTTGCCTTGAGTGATTGCATAGAAAATCCTGAGAATGTTTTTGTACCATTACGTTGTGTTTATTTTGCTGTTTACTGTGTGGTTATGTTCAATCGTATCTGCTTTTTATTGACCATAAACCTGGAGGCATCACCTATTTTCACTGCGCGAATCTCTCTTTTTTTTTTCTATCCCTTTGTCAAGGCAAAGAGCGCTACCTGTAGTTTCACGATTATCGATACAAAAGCTACACTCGCCGTCAGCTTTTTTTTCACACGGTCTGTTTATGTAAGTGCTGCCGTGACCGTCTATACCTTTTTCACACTGAATTGCTCTTATAGTCATTCTGATCATTAACAGCCTTCCACAGCAACGTTTTGTGACCTAAATTATCTGTGTCGAGATAGTAAATGCTTATTAGCACCATAAGAATGTTCAAGCTGCGCAAGTTTTTCTTCTGAATACGCCTCAGTTTTTCAGATGTTTTGCCCTTGGCCCTTTTGGTAAAGGTGACAGGAACGATTGTATGCTGTGGGCAGCTTGGAGAGGCAGATCTATACAAACGACAAATTACTAAATTAGCTTAATTATAAACTGTAATGAAACAAGAGATCACGGGAGCTGAAACAGTAAAATAGATTTTTGTGTATTATGAACACCGACGCTTGTTTCCGTTGTATATATCTTCTACTTGTT
Organism: Rhipicephalus microplus; assembly: GCF_013339725.1. Classification (NCBI taxonomy): domain Eukaryota; kingdom Metazoa; phylum Arthropoda; class Arachnida; order Ixodida; family Ixodidae; genus Rhipicephalus; species Rhipicephalus microplus. The sequence goes on along the minus strand of NW_023612052.1, from coordinate 50,327 downwards.
AACTAGTCATGACCTTTGCGCAGTCCGGTCCAATCTTTTTAAGTTAATTTTCAACTCACAGGTGTGAAAACAAGAACTATATACGCAGAGACAACAGCTTTTACGCTGTTTGAAAGCAAACATTGCATGTGAAGTATCTGCTCTATGGACGTGCTGGTAGCTGATTTTTACTACTCTCAGCGTCCCAAGTGCAAACTTTCTCACACGCAGAATTTGAAACAGGCAATTAGTATTCAATTATACACAACATATAGGGGCTCTAACTCATTTATAAGGGTGGAATTTCGACATCATTCGCGAAGTGCATGGCCTTGCACTGAGTATCACGCGGAAGCATATCACGAGTGACAGTCCTCGACATAAAGTACTATTAACGAAGCTGTACGGTCATACTGACAAAACAAATGAGAAAAGCTTCCGCTACGCAGAAATACGATCAGCGAAGCGCAGGGGATTCGCCGTGAAAGCCGAAAAAAAGTTCCAATTCAATGGGCCTTTTTGGCGGGTACGTGAACGATTTCCCAAGTCAATAATAAGTGAAGCATACTAGTGTTTCCTTAGTGCATGTTGTTCTGGGTGGTGCCTCTTCTCTGAGTGCAGACTAAAGCAGAGTTATGACACGCGGCATTCCCGCAACGACGCGTTCGTACGCCCGCGCGCCGTGGGAAACGGGGTGAGCCAACGCTTCCGCGAGCAGACGACACTCCGCCGGCCCTCCGGTTTCCCATAATGCTTTGCAGCCGCCGTAGCAGGGTGCGCGTCAATTTCTGGAAAGGTTCATTGCGCAGGTGCAACATCAATTTGTTCCTGAGAAAACGAACGACGGAGTGGCATGATCGGCAGTAAAACGGGTTAAACCTCATACAAAGCTGTTGCTAGCAGCGTTTGCGAGGTCAATCGCGAATGGAAACCAAAAATTTCACTCAAGGTGACCGATATTTCTATCTGCTTGTGACTAATGCCTGCAGCCGCAGAAAATTCTGATCTACTCGCATGCAGAGAGAACTTCCCTTGCCCCCTGAATTGCGTAGACGTTATGAACCTGCGTGTACGATCCAGAGGTCAGTGACTGTATTCGTGTGACTGACGAATCGAGTAGCAAAATATTAGAGCCAAAGCAGCAGCTTTGAGAACAAAGGGGCTATTCGCAACTAACTTCGTAGCGTGACCACTGCAATAGTCTCAGGTGTGACAAACTATTTGGCAGAGTCGGCAGCCTTAGTCCTGCGGTTGATATGCAGGCCACGAATAAGTTTCTTGTGACCCCGGCACCATATGAAAACGTTGTCTACCCACACCCGTTTTCTTCCTTTCCTTATACTTCCCACCTGAAGGCCGAGAGGGCAGTTTTGTCCTTCAACGTTGTTTCCTCTTGCAAGGTGTGTTTATGAATTACCACTTTTTCAAATGCATTCCAGAAATAAACGTCATAATCATGCAGTTTTGTGCTTTGGTACGTGTAGGTACGCCTAACTATTTATTGTCGCTATTCATCAACCGGTGAGTGCACCATCTGCGACAGAAAGAAGTGGTTGCCTACAGCGTCAGAAGACTAAGCCACCAGCGACAGCCTGCGTTGTATCAACTAGCGCAATCTTGTCAAGCATTGTGTCCATGACTTTCATTCGTCCTCTGACGTAAACTGCGCCAGAAAATATTATCCCAAAGGAGTAATCACTAATAACGAAAATAAAAATAGCCATCTAAAAAACTATGGGTTGATCTGCAGGTGAGTAAGCATCGTAGTTAATGCCTTGATAAGCAGGGTCGTATGCCATCCGGTATGCAGAAGCATAAGGGTCGTATCCCTGCTGGTAGTCTGTAAGGAGAGCCTATCGACCACATAACTCTTTTTCCAACTCCTAAAGAAGATGTTTTAATACACCGTAAACATATCGTACTGAGTCAGGTAGAAGTTAACATTCCCTTCTGCAATGTTGACGCAGTGTATAAGACGAGACCTAGAACATTTTTGGAGGTCCCAGACATAGCTCAGGGAACTCACACATGAGCTGACTCTCTCACACTCACTCAGACTCAGATGAAAACGTGATTTTGAGACAGAGCGAGTCCGGTTGACTAAACGTTTCGTAAAAGTGTGTCCTAGTGAGTTCAACTGAAGAAAATGCTGGTGAGTCTTAGCTCGAGTGAGTCCAAAGCGCAAAATATATTTCTTCAGTGAGTCTAAAATTGTACCACACCATTTTGTGGACCCGAGGTCGTATCTAGTCATCTCCAGCATTGCTATCAGCCTTACTTTCATTCCCATTTATACTTACGTGTGCTCACACGTATTCCAAACCAGGATCATTTATACACAATTACAATATTTATCAATCAGAGGCTTGAATTACGAAGAGGTGGTGCCTTGACCTCCCCTCCTAACATTCCAGGGAACTTCTTGATATTATATGTGACAGGATAATTTTTTCAAAGAAAAATCTCTTTACTGGCTCGGAAGCACTTAAAACTAGTTTTTTGAAAATACTGTGTCAAGTGGCACCAAGAAAAGCGCCGATTTTGTGAAATATTGGTGATAAAAAGTATTAAAACGATGATCGAAGCGGCTAAATAAAGGCTTTTAGATTCATGAATTGAATTTTCCAGATAGATCTTACAACTCAGGTCAAATACGTAGAGCGAAGAAGCAATACGAAATATTATCGAGAGAAGGGACAGAACGCTGACAACTCAATGTTATTTCACGTGATCGCGTTCGTATACAAACGACGCATGCGTGATAGAAAGAGAGAAGGCGGCGGGAGAAATGGCACTCATTGCAATCGATGCAACAAATCAAACAGGCTACCAATGTGAAACAAAATTCTGTTTGCTGTGTGTTTAGAAAAACGTGGTTAACGATTTAGAGTACTTGGTACTTTTCTGATAAACAGGCTGAAGGGCAGCTTACAGCGTCTCTGTGCTTAATCTTTGCGGTTCAGAATTTTCACCCAGTGATTGCGCCTGGTTGTACAGGGGCCCACAACCTCAATATGCACAATCCGCTTCAATGTGGCTAGACAAGGCGTGTTTTTCGAAATTGCACTTGTTCTCTCGCAAACAATCTTTCATGTAGCTGCCTGTCTGGACCAAACTCTTTGCCATATGCGAGCGGGATAGAAGAGAGTACTTCTACACAAAAGACAAATGGTTCATGGTGCTTTTTTCTTGCAGGCACCTGGCTTGCGCATGTTAGCACTTATTTTAGCGCACAAGGTCAACACCTTTAACAAAACATGTAACGCGATAGCGACAACGAAGAGCTTCACAATATGTTTATGAATGTGACTGATATTGCGGAGGTAAGGTAATACAAAAGAAAAATAACGCCATATTCACGAAGCGAACGATGATCAAGGAGCTCGTTCCGGAACTTAAATCTGGTTAACCGTGATTCCTATGTACACCTACTCAATTTTTATACAAAGACGTGCCCTATCAGAGGCAGCGAACCTTCTAGGACGTAAATAATAATAATAATATTAATAATTATGTTAATAATAATAATAATAATTTATAGCAAAACTTTGTTGTAGTGCCTCGGCCCTATTCCTTGAAAATTGATGGATTTGACCTGAGGTCGCAAGCCACCCGTACCTAAGAACGGTTCAAACCAACGCCTCCTCTATTTAGATGCATGCCGCGTGAGAACAAGAACAGTATCCACGCCCCTTTCCTCCTTCACTTTCGATTACTGTTGGTCTATAGCGTCACCTGTGGCGGACGGTGCAACAACTCGTCATTTTGCATAGGCTCAGAAATAGTCGTGTATAGTTGCAGATCTCAAATAACTCTCGACTGACGCGCCCCTAGGGACTGCAAGTAAAAAACGCCATGATAATAGTGTCAGTCTCAAGTGCCACTGTGCAGCGCTTGCACAAAACTGAAGGCAAAACGACTCCTCAGCATATCGAGCCATTCGTCAGGCATCTTGAAAAAGAGGCGTTGTTCAAACTATGGGCGCGCCAACGAAGCCGACCACGTCGGTTGCGTCTCACGTCGTAGAGAGAGAAGAAACTTTATTGAAAAGTCCCTGCTGGAGACAAAGGTGGCGGGGGGCCAGGAGATGGGCCGCTTTGTAACCCCCTTCCTCAGGCGGCAGCCAGGCCTTCAATACTGGCGGCATCTTCGGTCAGCCAAAAAGCCCCATTTTTAGGTGCAAAGCCCCAAGCTTTTCCCACACGTCGGAGCCCCAAGCTTTGCCCCATTTTTAGGGGCAAAGCTTGGGGCTCTGACGTGTGTAGTAGTACTAATAGTAGTAAAAGTAGTAGTAGTAGTAGTAATAATAATATTATTAATATTAGTAGTAGTAGTAGTAGGTAGCCACCTGTCGTTTAGTCCTCGTAATGTTCACTGGACGGCGGGATTTGTTTATGATGAATATATGATGAAAAGAGGCGAGATGGCGGTACTTGAAGTGTTCACTAGATAGACAGATGGACAGGCAGACAGATGGACGGACGGATGGAAAGACGGACGGATGGTCTGATGGACGCTTCGCCCCACCCATCAACATTCACACCTTTGGTATGCTGGGATTTTTTCCCAGTCAAGAAGCTCGCTAACAGTTGTTGCCTGCGTCAGCGTGAGGAGAATGCGGCTTGCAAAGCACTGCTGGTCGTCATTTATATCATTGGGATAATTTTCATACTATATTTATTATGTATTGTCAATTTTTTAGGTGATGTCATAGGTTGCACCGATTGTTTGCACTCACCTTTAATAATATTTTTTTTCTTTTCGGCAATCACCAGAGAAATGCATATCATACCTTGCTATTTCGCTGAAAGAGAATTCACCTTGAAGATCCCAACGACGGCGTACTTACCAGCGTAACCCTCCGTAGGCTAAGCCATTAAATACACACAGCCTTCTCATAGGTCGTTCATGCCAGTAAGGGATATTGATAAATGACGGTGAAGGTGGTGACTCCAACGAAAAAAAGGGTGCATTAAAAATGAACTCATATCCACGAAGAGTGATTGTCCATCACAGTGTGCATGGGATAATCAATCGTGTCCAATTTTGTTTCGTTCGCATTAATAGCCTTTTATTTTGTTCTTGTAAACAATTTGACATTCCTCATGCTTTCATTGATGGTCAGTAAAATATCGCTTGTTTACTGAATAGTGATCTTTTATTTTGCTTTCTCTAACTAGTTAACAGCTTTTCATTATTTTCTTGCTCACATATGTTTCGGTCTCAAAATCTGGTGGGGACGCCGGGTGGCGGCTCATAAATAGAGGGACATTGTGGTGGTCCTACACTGGTCGGTACTGTTCCCATTACATTGTATGAGCATTTTGTTTAGCAACAGAAGTTTTATCGTGAGTATCCTTAGAAACCTTCTATTATACTTATTGCTTGCCTTAGGTTCGTGACAACAATTCAGACTATGCCCCGCCGTGGTGGTCCAGGGGCTAAGGTACTCGGCTGCTGACCCGCAGGTCGCGTGATCGAATCCTGGCTGCGGCAGCTGCATTTTTGATGGAGGTGGAAATAATGTAGATTCGTGTGCTCAGATTTGGGTGCACGTTAAAGAGCCCCCGGTGGTCTAAATTTCCGGAGCACTTCACTACGGCGTCTCTCATAATCATATGGTGGTTTTGGGACTTGAAACCCTACCTGTCAATCAACTATACAGACTATATTGCTTTTTGAAGAAGTACTTGAACCTATCGCATGTTAAGAAATGTGTGAGCTAAATTCACGCTAATCCTAATCCTTAACTCAAAAAAGCAGATATAGAGAAAACCACAATAATAAGGTATAAGTCAAACTCGTCCATTTGGCAGCAATGTGTCTTTCGAAATGCTTTTTTCCCCTATGAGAGTTTGGCACTCACTGTTTTTCTGAGCATGTGGACTCCTCAAGCAAAACGCAATAACAACCAGCCAGGTGACAATTTTTAGAGAACTAGAGACATTGAGTCCTTATTAGGTTCTAATAGTCACCTTGCGCTATCTAGGTTATTTCAGCTTACGCCGAGTTTACTTACAATCTTCAGTTTTTTGGTATGGAAGAAAAGAAACTACGCTAGTAAAAGTAAAAAAAAAGGTTATGTAATTTTGAAAAAGACCAGTTATTTCAATCGCATCTCCCCTTAAAAGTCTTGTTAAAAATCTTGGAAATAAATCAATAAAATAATAATAAATCCACTGTCGGCTCCTGCACGCCATGGCCTTATTTTTATGTGCTTATGCGTCAACTATTAGAAGCGTTCGCCTCGCCTGTGAAGCTTCACCTGTGCTAAGCTGACTGTTCATTCAATATTCACGCACATTTGCACTCTCGACGATGAAAAAAATTTATTAGAACGCAAGGGACCAGGTAACAATGTATTGTTTTTTTAATCACTAATTAAGGAAATCTGTCCTATGGGACAAATCTTCTATTCTGTTAACCAGGTATTAGGATATGCCAACATATCAATATAGTTAGTGTGCGTGGAAATTACCGCAATTAAACCTAACCTTATACACTACAGCCAGGTGGCAAAAAGCAAAATTGTTGGTTTATTTTCCTAAAAAAATGCAAGAGGCAATTTCATCTTTCTACCCACTAATTCTTTGTCGGCCATGCAGTGCGCAATTAGATTGCACACTAAGAAACATCAGATGGTCGAAATGTCCGGAGTCTTCCACAAAGGCACCTCTCATAATCATGCCATGGTTTTTGGATGTAAAATCCCAAATACTACTATTATTCTCTCCTTCGCAACATCTAAAACCTATCTCATCAAGCCTATTGGAAGATGTCAAAAAAACATTACTGTCATATCTAACTACCATGATTTATATGCCACCTATGTCAGCATGGTTGCTGAAAGCATTTGTGAAAAGCATATCGCAGGTAATCCTTACGTTCACTGCGCATCTCGCAGGCTAAAAAATGTGGGAGGTATGTGGCGGTAATGGCCGCGTGGCTGCCAACAAGCTGAGTATGATGTGTGCCCCCATGAACAGCAAGAATTAGCGGGTATTAGACAAAATGCAGGCTGACCATTGTTTCTTAAAGCATGTCACAAAATTTGCTGATTACCACACAGCTGTTCTGCGTAAGGTTCAATTTACCAGTGGACCATAATACGCAAAACAAGCGAGCAACCATGGTAAAGAGAGACTACTGGAACATATGAGATCGTTAGCTCGAGGTTAGCCATCTGATTTTTGTGTGGAGTATCGAGAGGACGATTGCATGCTGAAGTTCGATGGATTTGCAGTTCTGTACATGCTCAGCAATGAAAAAAAAACGCGGGTGTGTGATGCTTAGCATAATTGTTATTGTGGTAGAGTATGCGTGAAGCAACCGTGGACTAAGATTCATAGAGAAGAAATCAAGTCACTGAACTTTTTATTCTTCACTTGGGCAGATAGTATAGCTTCTTGTGTGAGCATGTAGAGATACTTTTTTGTCAAGCTTGGTTTCCGCTGTTGCGGACCTTTTTCAATATTTGGTCGGTGTTACTAATGTCGTCATTTCTGTATGGTATTCGCGTTTGAACTGCTGTCTTCTTCTTAGGATCAATATTGGCTGCCTCAATTCTTAACTAGCCAATATGTCGACTACGCTTGGATTATGAACGGGATATATATAAAAATAGTTGGCTCAATTTCAATAGAGAATGAATGTCGGCACTGAAGGACTACTGCTAAAACAGGATGGTTAGACCTGCCCCATCCTAAAGCAGGATGGGGCAATGACGGAATCGGGGCCAGGAAGCTTACTTAGCCACCTAATGTAGCGGCGTGTGCAAAAGCGCCAAGGCCCCACAAGAACAACCATAGCGGTGTTTTCTATTTATGTCTTGCACGCCTTTCGCTCATCGAAGCTATACTTAGAATGACGCACTGACAAGTGAAACCACAAGCTCTGCTACTCAGCCCGAATCACAACACATGAGCTGAAACATGTCGCAAGTTTTGTATTAGCCAAGCGCCACGCCGTGGCCAACGCTGCTCGCTTGGCCATGTAGTGTGGCACCATATTTTGAAGGACGTCGCACAAGATGGCTTTAAGGTCACAGAAAGGGCATTGCCAAGGTATCTTACGCCTGTAAATTTGACGCTGCATCTTTTGTATGGCTTTTTTCTTTCTCTTTTTGACTTACCCCCGTGAGGAGAAGTAGGATAGAAACCAGCTTTCCAAGCTGACCTCTCCTCCTTCTTCTCACCAAACACCTTCTTATAATTTTTTTAATAATGTCTGATTACCTTAAATATGGGTATTGAAAGTGAAAGACATGTACCTGTCAGCAAAGCTGGCAAAATGCCAAGTACCTGACGAGGAACCCGTAAATAGGATGAGATAACTAATCTCAATAAATAGTGACTTATTGCATAACTGTATGGATATAACTAAGGTGATGGAAGCGATGCTCTGTCGAAAGCGTTGAACTCACTCATAGCGGTGGAAGTTCTGGTCGACGCTGTGCTTTAGCGAAGAAGTGAAAAGTGACAGCAATGCCGGTCTTGCACTGGCCAACTCGAACCAAAATTAGGTGAAAGCGCATGACATGAGCGTATATTGTGGTGATGATGGCTCAAATTAATGGCGCATGCCTGTTAGCAGGCATAGGGCAAGTTTTTAATAGAAGGTAGCGAAAACTTGTCTAGTAAATGAAATTTCATACAATGAAGCTTGGATTGCCTTCAGACATTGAAACTACAGTAAGATCCAGCGGCAAGAAAAAGTGTTGTCCGATTGAGCAGTTGGACTTACTGCGGCAATGAAATAAAATGTAAATTATGATTTACATTTTGGCTAGTCGCATATGGCCATGTTTGATGTAGCTCCGAAAGATAAAATTGTAGAAGGCAAGGCTCGAGCCTGGTTCTGGCTTTTTGTATATAGTATTTTGCGGGTAATTAATAGTGCAATGACGGTCCATAGGATATGTTTTCTTTGCGAATCCCCCAATGTGGGTATGTGCCATGGATTCCAGGCTACAAACAGACAAACAAGGCTCGAAAGGGCAAACAAACAACCAAAACGAAAACCACTTCTCGTACTTTTCATCCCAGCAATGTTGTTCGAGACCTTATGGAGACGGTTAGCCACCCACCTTAGAACGTGTGCTTGCGTTTTTTTTATTTTGTACCAGGGTTTCTATGTGTTCCGAAGAAAGGAGATATTGTCACGTGCTTGTCGAAAAGAAAGACAATGGCAGTTGTGCATGTGCCACGAAGTACAATGAAATAGATGAAAAAGAACTCTCCTGCGCGTTCTATTAAAAGAACCGACCTGCTTTTGGTGTCTCAATCTCTGCGGCAAGACCTCTGTTTTGACGTCGTGACAATATGAGAAGGTTCATTAGTCTTCTTTCAAAAAGATCAGGGGCGTCTAAACACGGACAACAAGAAATAAAGCGCCAGGTGCTGCGTGCAGACACTACGTATACGCCAAATCATGTGCGTAAGGTCCGTCTGGTTTGGGTACCAGGTCACACTGGATTAGAAATAAATGAAGCAGTGGACACCTTAGCGGCCCCATCTGTTAGAGGGCCCGTCCTAAATGTTCTAAAAAATTTCCGTGATAACACATTCACACGATATAGAAACATTTGTCTGCACGAGGAACATACTCAATTTTCCGTACTGAGTGACAAACGTTTTCAACACCTTAGGTATGCACGTAATAAATAGCTCATGGTGTAGCACAAGATGATCTGAAGTAACGGTAACAAAATTGCGATGAAAACACCGTCTAGAAATTTTCACTTGCACAGACCTGGATTCATTTCTTTCCTCAATGTAACTTTTGTAATGATGCAGAAACAATCGAGCACTTCTTTATGAAGTGTCTAAAATATCAGTGCCTAAGGCAACGATTGCTAAAACGACCTTTTCGTAAAAAGAGCTTCAAGCTCTCTACATCGGCATTACTCTCTTTTGGCTCGTCGGCACTGGGGCAGTGCGAGAGGGTCATTTATAATGCTATATACAATTATTTAAAATAATCAAAGTGAATTTCATGTTAAAACCAGCAGCACATCTAAAACATTATGTTTCATCTATCATTTCACCTAAGTGAAATAATAGGTTAATAATTAGGTTATTTACTTTTAAGTTGCATTAATTGAAAGACAGCCACTTTTTACAAATATTTTTGCCCCTGTTCAGATTATATTTTTTGCATATTTATCGCTCTTCTTTTCTCGTTTTCTACGTTACAATATTTCTTTATTTTTTTTTCACTTCTACTTGCGCAGGTCTCGGGGCCGATATCCTGTGATGGGTAGTGTCATTCTTCTGGGAATCATCATCATCATCACCATCAATGAATAAACTACTTCACTGAGCAATGAATGAGAAGTTTCGTTGTGATTTCATTGTTACGCCATACCTGTCTTTACCAAAAAGCAGAAGTATTTTTCCAGATGCAGCTGTGCCTACGCAAGCGTTTTTTTTTAGTATAGTGGGACGCAGGTGCGGATGACTTATTTGGCAAAGCTTAGAGCCTCTTTGTGTCAAGTTTCATCTTGCCCCGCCTTCGTAAGTTTCTGCGCTAAATTGCAGGGTATATTACCAATAAGGGCAACAGCCATTACTGTGCTTTTTGCTCCTTCATATGGACGTTTTAGAATAGCATCAAATTGTTGATGCTTGAAGGTACCAGTCAAAAAAGGCATAAACTGTAAACCATTTAAAATGACGTGTAACTATCCTGAAATACGCATGCAACAGCGTAGGAAAGAGTGAACATAAACATTTCAGAGCACACTTGCGTCGACAGCAAATGGGCTCTGCATACGGGGTTATCTGAAGTAAGCACCATGTGGCATTCAAAAGCCCATGATGCACTCTTTTGCTTTTATAGGCTCTGTAACGGCGGCATGTGAAGACAACACCTTGTAGAACTAAACACCATCTAGTTCAATCTTTGTTGGTGCTTTTTATGTGCCATCGAGTAGGTCTTGGCAGGATAATAAAAAAATAGTATAAAAGGTGAAACCAACATAATGTCATGACGTCAAAACAGAGGTCCTGCTGCAGAGATTGAGACACCAGAAGCATGAAGGTCTTTTCGTAGAAAACGCAAGCGAGTTCATCTTTTTTCTCCATTTTATAGTCCATGGCACATGCACAACTGCCATCGTCTGTCTTTCTTGAGCAAGCACGTGACTTTAGCCTCCCTCCAAAAGAGGCATCGTCCCGATGCACAACTTAGGTGCTCTACCAGGCATATGAAGTGCTCACACCAATACGGTAACCGGGAGCTAATTAACTCAATAAAGACGGTTTCATACGCACGACGTGCACGAATTCTGGTAAATGCGCTAAGAACTACAATCAGTGTCGGGAACAACTTCGTATTTCACGTCATTTAAGCGTAGCGTGAAGCTGTATGGGCCAAAGTACCGTCTTAGCAGTTTTTCAGACAGTCCAAGTCAACGTTACGGAGTCCAGACCCAGACCTTGTCACCTGGTGTGTAGCTAATGAACTTGTGTCGAGGGTCGTACCGTTGTGAATCTTGATGATGCTGATGACAGATTCGCACACGCGCGAGCTGTCTGGCTTCCTCGGCGCGCTGAGTGAATTCTTCGGTGTCTACATGAATGTCGTCACACTTATGTGGCAACATAGCGTCTAACAATGTCGTGACTTCGCGACCATAGATCAGACTGAATGGTGGCATTCCAGTGTTTTCTTGCCGAGTAGTATTAGAGGCAAAGTTCACGTACGGCAATATCTGATCCCAGTTTTTATGTTCCATGTCATCGTACATGCTGATCATGTCTGTGTTGGTCCTATTGAGGCGTTCCGTCAGTCCGTTTGTCTGAGGATGGTATGCAGTTGTTATCCGGTGAGCTGTACCGCTGAATCAGAGAACCTACTCCAAAAGCTCTGCGGTGAAGGCAGGTCCTGTGTCTGTGTTCGCTGCTGTCGGAGTGCCATGCTGAAGGAAGATGTATTTGATGAAGAACTGAGCAGCTTCTGCTGCTATGTGGCGCTGCATAGCTTTAGTCTCCGCATAACGGGAGAGGTAATCGGTGGCCACAGTAATGCATCTGTTCCCTATTGTGGAAGTTCAAAAGGGACCCAGGAAATTTATTCTAATCTGGGTGAACGGCTTTGTTGGTGCTTCAACTAAATGTAAAAGACCGGCCGGTTTGCTGGAAGGCGCTTTGCGTCTTTGTAACTCGGTGCAAGTTCCCACGTGATGGTTAACAGCAGCAGGTAACTTTAGCCAGCAGTTTCATCGTAGTCGGCAGAATGTTCTGGTATAACTTAGATTACAAAAAGTTGCTTCATCGTAGCACGCTTCCATAAATTCTTTTCGAAGAGAGGCAGGCACAACGAGCAAGTGCGAATTCCCGGTTGGTGAGAAGTTTTTCTTATAGAGAACATCGTTTCTCAAGCAAAACGATGACAGTCCTCTAGCAAATAACCGCGGTACGTCTTTACGTCATCCTTCTAAATCTTCAATCAGTGGTAACAGCTCGGGGTAACTGCGCTGCTCTCGTGCAATAGTGGCCGTGTTGACAATTCCCAAAAATGCCGCATTGATGTTTTCGTCATCTGGAGCGACAGTCTCCACTGGCGACCGTGAGAAACAGTTGGTGTTGGTGTGCCTCTTCCGAAATTTATAGATGATGGTCATGTCGTACTCTTGAAGCGTTAGGCTCTAGCTTGCCAAACATCCAGATGGGTCTTTAAGGTTAGTAAGCCAGCACAAAGAGTGACGGTCGCTAACAATCTTAAAGGAGCGTCCGTGCAAATATGGACGAAATTCGATGACCGCCCACACCACGACGAGACACTCCTTCTCGGTAGTCGAGTAGTTCTACTCCGTGCGAGAGAGAGTTCTGCTGTCGTAGGCTATAACTCTTTCACAGCCGTCATGCCACTGCACCAGAACGGCACTCAGACCTACATTGTTGGCAACAGTATGAAGCGTTTTAGGGGCTTCCTGGACGAAGTGCGCAAGGACTGCAGTTGTTCGCAAGCGTTGTCGTAGTTTATTGAACGCCATTTGCTGTTGTTCATCCCAGAAGAAGGAGATGTCCTCATGTGTGAGTCGTGTCAATGGCACCGCAATAGACGAAAAGTTCTTAGTAAATCACCGCTAATAGGCGCACAACCCTAGGAAGCGTGTCATAGCCTATTTTTGTCTCGTGGCGCAGGAAATTGCGCTACAGCGTCTATTTCAGCCGGGTCAGGTCGAACACCCTCGTGACTGACGCCGTGGCCTAGAAAGCTGAGTTTGTTGAAACAAAAATGATTTTTTCCGGTCTTAAAGTAAGGTCGGCCGAACGTATGGCTTAAAGGACGGTGAATAAACGGCTGAGATGTTCCTCGTATGTTGATGTGAATATTATCACATGGTCCAGATAGAACAAGCATGTTTGCCACTCCAGGTCTGATAGTACGGTGTCCATGAGACGCTGATAAGTGGCTGGCGCTGAGCACAACCCAAAAGAAAGCATTTTAAATTCGTAAAGGCCACCGGTCGTCACAAAGGCCGTTTTTTCACAATCTCTCTCGTCAACATCTATCCGCGTGTAGCCGCTTCGGAGGTCTATTGAAGAAAAATAGCGCGCATGACGCAGCCGGCTGAGTGAATCGCTCTATGCGAGGCAGTGGTTCAACTTGCGATAATCAATACAGAAGCGCAAGCTGCCGTTTTTTTTTTTTTGATCAAAAGCACGGGGAATGCCGAAGGGCTTGTCGAAGGTTGTATGACGTCATCCACGAGCATCTTCTGTACTTGCTTCTGAATCTCCTCGCGTTCTTTCGGAGCCACCCTGTAGAGGTTCTGCCGCATTGGTCACGTGATGTCTTCAGTAGTTCAGTAAAAATGCGATGCTTGGTTAATAGTGTTTGCTGGGCCTTTGACGTACGCGAAAAGCAGTCTTCGAATTGGGTATAAGTTCAAGCAGGCGCTTCCTATCAGAGGGTGGTAGCGTGGAGCAGATGTCCACCGACAAAGTGGCTGAGGTGGGGACAGTCGTGTCGACTAGTTGCAAAACAATACATTTACCTGCTTGGTCTAAGTGATCGTAGTAGGCAATTGCGGTACCCTTCAGGGTTTTATGGCGCTCGTAGCTCAAGTTTGTAAGGAGCACTCCCGCCTGTCCACCAGTAAGCGCCAGGACGCTCCTCGCGATGGAAATGTCTTGCGTGAGCAAAAGAGCAACTATGTGCTCCGCTATCACATCTTTGTAGCAAGGCCGCCAACTGGACAATGACACAAGCAGCAAGATCTCGGTGGGAGCGACACATTGTCGGCTATTCGCAAACAGCCACGTGGTTCGTCGCAGCTGTTGTCGACATATAGATGTGCGCAAAACGTCCACATACGTTGAGAGATGTTGATAACAGCGCCATGATCTTGAAGAAAATTGGTGCCCAAAATTAGCTGTTTACTGCAGCCTGGCACAGATTTGGGTGCACGTTAAAGAACCCCAGGTGGTCAAAATTTCCGGAGCCCTCCACTACGGCGTCTCTCATAATCATATGGTAGTTTTGGGACGTTACACCCCACATATCAATCAAATTACAGCAGCCTGGCAACAGGACGAATGTGGCTACATAACTAAAATCCCCGTTGCGAAGTAGAGTGGTGCATTTACCCGTGGGAGTCCTCAGCTGACCACCAGCACTCCTTATGTGTGGCCCTGTCCATGGCGTCTTGACCTTTCTAAGGTGGTCGGCGAGCTGTTGTCGCATGATTGAGAAGTCGGCGCCAGTGTCGACCAGTGATGTAACGTGATGTCCGTCAATGAGAACGCCAAGATCGGCACGTACAACTTCATCGGCATTAGTATTCGTCATCGTATTCGTCGTCGTTGTCGTCATATCTTCTTGCGATGGTAGGGGCAACTTTTCGGTGTCTCGACGATTGGCAACTTTGCGCCCGGAGGTCGCAGCAGTTAGTTTCCCCGGCTCGGACTAGGCGAACGGCCTCTGTTGACGTCCGCGTGGCTCTGAGAGAAGTTACGGTGACGCGCAGGTGATGGAGATCGCGAGTGACACGGCGGAGTTGCTTGGCCAGTCGACAGTTGATCAGCATCATGGGCGCGATGGTCTTCTGAGCGGAAAGAGGCGGGACGCAAAAACTTCCTGAACCCGGAATCGCTATGACGACAATAGCGGGCATTGTGACTTGGTTCTCCGCAGCCAAAGCAAGTAAGTCAACGGTCGGCCATGCGCCATAGGTCAGTTCGGTGAACTAATGGTCGTCTTACAGAATCTCGTTGCCACCAAGGTACTGCAGCGGGTCGTTTCTGGAAGGGTGTCGCCACAAATGACGGTGGAGGACGACGAACTACATCAGCGTAGCTCGCTGAATGTAGCTCATGACTTAGCGCGGGTGGTGTAACAGCTTGCCTCAACTCCTGGTGGGCAATTTCGGCAACAGATGTGACAGGCGGTTGGGTAGTAAAAGCGCAGAGGGCCTGAAGTTCCTCACGCAGTATTTCCCTAATCATTTGTCGCAGGGAACTTTCGAACGGCAGTGTTCAAAGCTGCAGCACTCAGTGCCATGTGGTTCAGCAGGCGTTCAAAGTGTCAGCATTGTTGTTCCAGTGCACGCTCGAAGGCAGTCGCCTCTCTTATGAATTCATCTACTGTTGTACCACGTGCGAGCGCTATTTCGCAGTGCGAAATATGCATGGCCAAGTTTGTGCTGTTCGCTCCAGTGGTTGGATACACCGGCCCGTTCGTACTGTTTTAGCCAGTCCTCGACATGCTCGTACTCTTCCCCACGGAAAACTTCAGGAAGGCGAGGATGTTCAAGAGTAACCTGCGAGGGAAAAGTGGTCTGTGATGGAAGTATAACCGTGGATGTCGTAGGAGCTGTCATGCTGGTAAGAGGCGGAACAGGTACGTACTCCAGACTTAGGCCTAGTAGGCACCGACTGAATCGGTACACCGGAGTCATGACGAGGGGTTGAGCCTCTGGACTAGGTGAATGGGGCCGAGTAAGACTGTCCTGCATCAGGTTCTAGGCTCTAGCGCCTCCACCAGTGTCACGACGTCAAAACAGAGGTCTTGCCGCAGAGATTGAGACACCAGAAGCATGTCGGTCTTTTTAATACAACGAGCAAGCGAGTACTTCTTTTTTGTCCATTTTATAGTCCATGGCGCATGATGATGATGATGATTTCACAGCAATGGCTCGTACCAACTCAGGGGGATCGGCCAAAAATCGATGACCTAATTCAGTGAGACTTTTCTTTTTATATTCTTTATTAATACCCCTTACCAGAAAAAAAAAGAAAAGACACCCAAGGTAGAATGAAAGAAGTGCAATAATTGTTTGTCACTCATTCAGACCAGACGAGGCATTCATTACCTTCAATAGAAATTAGCCTGGGTAAACAAAGCTTTTGTTTATGTTCGAATATTTCTGCAGGCATATTGATCACGCAAAAAATCTTAATTCATTTAGTTTCAATAAGGTACTTGCAAACTGCATCGAAAACTTTCGCGTGGCTGAAGCCGAGATCAGAAGCACTGATGGAAAGTATATTTTCTATAGTGAAGTTCAGCCCCAGGCTAGCAAATGGGATGGCTGAAAGTCTTTTTTGAGCATTTTGTATCGGCGACATGATAAAAAAATAGTGCTCCAATGTTTCTGATTCTGAACAAAAGTTGCATAGCAGCGGCACCACCAGAGCAGCCCTATTTGAATATAAATTGAACGGGAGGACACGACATTGATATCTGGTTATTTGGGCCTTCAACTCTCTTGTAGGACACCAATGAATTTTTCACTGAAATATAGGTGAGAAAACTATGGTTTTGACATTATTGCTTCCACAGCGTCTGCACGAAGCGAAAGTTTTGTGTATCTTGTCGCAGTTATATTGGCCACTTCGTGAAGGACTGATAGTACTGGACATTCCAATGCTGCTCGTGCTAGAGAGTCGGTGATTTCAGTTACTTTAAGCCGGAATGACCAGGTACCCATACTACTTTCAGTAGCTGCAGCTAAGGAGGGACTAGCATAAGGAGCGTCTTTAAGACCATCAATTTCGTTGACGCCGTAATCCGCGTACATGCTGACAGGCAATCCATGATTATGATCGCGTTATAGGCATTCAAAGGTAGCTTTCGAAGCACTAGAACTATTGCCAACAGTTCAGCTTCGAAAACGGGGGGGGGGGGGGAAGGGAATTCGGTAGTCTTAATGAAAAAGACCAGTCAAGCGAATGGGAGTACATACCTACACCTCTCTTTTCATCCATTACTGAAATGTGTGGCTATAATATTATTCGTTTCTGCGTGTGCAAGATAATCCTGCAGTCGACTATTTAAGACCTTATGGGATTGTAATTGGGGCTTAGAGGGGACTCTCATCGAATTTTATCTTAAGATTCTGATTTGTAACCTGCGCGGAAATCACATATCGAACTTTTACACTTATCCTATCTTGTTGTTTCTGGACAAAAGTATTTTGACATGTTCGAAACCGTGGCCAATGGGCAAGAAAAAGGGTGTCTGAGTCATCTTATAAAAAATATTCAGATTGGGTTTGCGCATAGCTATAAATTTTCAGAAACGTCTGAACCGTTAAGATACGAAAACGACAAGGCAATGTAGGTAATCGTGCTTTCTGATACAAAACATTGTTTGTTACAAACCTAGGAAGCCCTAGACACAATCTCAAGGCTTCTCGTTCTAGCATAACCAGAGGCTTTTTTTTGTAAGCAGGGCCACCTGAGAGCAATACGCACCCAAATTCAAGCATTGGTCGCATATACATTTTATATATCATCAACATTGTGCTTCTGCGTAGACCATATCAACGGCTGCTCAGTCTGCGAAGAATTCCTAAGGCGCGTTGTGCTTTAGATACCATGCTTTCTATGTGGAGAGTCCAGATTATGTTGGCATTATAAATTACTCCCAAATATTTAAGAGATTCCACCTGCGGATTGGGCTCTTGTTTATAACATAATGCAATTGAGATGGGATCTGCCAGCGGGAATATCAATACTGCACGCCTATTTACATTTAATATCATGTAGATTGCATCTAGCCATCTATCCAGCATATTCACATATCTCTGTAGATTTTGATACAAAGAGTGTATGTCCCATGTGCCGTGAAAAATGCAATATTGTTGGCATGTACGAACATCTTAACGTCCTGGCAATGCGGGATTGTGCTCATTAAAATGATAAATAGAACTGACCATAATACAGTGCTGGGGTACACCGCGAGTTTGTTTGCACTTTGACGATGCACAACCATCCTTAAAACAATAAAATTCTCTTCTCCTCAAAAAGTCCCTCATCCACGTCATTATATATTTTGGAAGATTGTGGCTCACTAGTGTGTCTAATAAAACTGAATCTTCCACCCTATCGTACGCCTTAGCTATATATCCAATGTCACTAGTGCCACATGTTGTCTTCTTTTGTGAGCAAGCTGAATGCGGCTTTCTAAATCAGCGTGTGCGCACCAGATTGAACAATCTGTTCTGAAGCCAACTTGATTTGGGTTTATCATCATATTTTCTTCCATCAATATTACAATTCTTTTATGAAGCACCCTCTCAATGAGCTTCACCATATTAGATGTAAGAGAAATGGGTCGCATGTTTTCTATGACATATCCGAATCCTTGAATTTTTTGTATCGGCACTATTTTAGCTAATTTCCACTCCAGGCACATTTTAACAAATAATTTACAATGTTTAGTTGGTCACGTCGTGATAATTTGAATACTATTTTTGTCATAGCAGCTGTGATTTCATCCGGACCAAGAGCTGACGAGGGCAAATCTTGTATCACTTGCGCTAGGTCTTCCTCTATAACCTCAGTAACTTCCATCGTTAACGCTGGTTTTTGTAGATCGTAAGGCTTAGTTGATGTAAATCTACACTCCAGGCCTTTAGCTACGATTTCTAACGATTTCCTCGTTTCTTCCAAGGACATAATCTCAAATCCTATATTATTTGGAGATGGCAACATATTACGTGATCTCATGAACCTAAACAGCTCCTTTGTGTTGCTAAATTTTAAAAAGTGATAATAATGTTTTCTATCATATTGCTTCTCAGCTAAAGAGACTGTGCGTTAAAAACTTGCAGCGTAATACTTCTAATCAGGCCAGTTTCGGGGGCACTGGTAATACATAAGTTTTTTCCAAGCTGCCTTTCTTCGTCGGAAATTCCGGGCACAGTCCGAGTTCCACCACAGACAATGGGTTGTGCTCTTTGCGCACATGCATGGCACACGCACAACTGCAGTCGTATTTCTTTAGCAAGCACGTGACCACACAAATAAAGGCAGCTCACTGTTAATGGCCAATTTCGTGTGCCAGCAAATGATAATTACAAGCATCTTGAGAAAACCAGGCTCGTGTTTTTGTGTGCATATATATTGATGTCAATACTATTACACTTGACATGCTATCCTTGAAAAGCCTCTTTTTGCTGCCTGAATCCCCTAGGCTTGCCTTGCCTTCTCAATGATGGGCTCTTGCTCGCGAGGTAGGGCACCATCTCGCATCAATATTTTCGTTGCATTCTTGTTATGAAAGAATTGGCTCTCAGTCCATAATTATTTACACTGTATAATAAAAATTCGACGAATTCTATTTCTCTTTTATTGATTTATACGGCAAACTCTTATTCACATTGCGTATTCCCAAAAGATTATGCTTTGTTTCAGAGGGCCAGTTACGAGGACTGGATTTTTGTAGCTTATAGCAAGATTTTTTTTCCAGCATCATAAGAAAACAAGTCCCGTCAATGCTTAACTTATCGTAAACCAGCGTCACCTTCTCGATTTCATCTCTTTATTTCTAAGCACTCCCCTACAACAGCCTCCGAGCGTTTTGAAAACATAGACAATTGACTACCTTTCAATTTAGGCTGTGCTTTAAGCAGACTACTCATTTCCTGTTACTTCAGAAATTCAAA
The DNA here is from genome assembly GCF_013339725.1 of Rhipicephalus microplus. NCBI lineage: Eukaryota > Metazoa > Arthropoda > Arachnida > Ixodida > Ixodidae > Rhipicephalus > Rhipicephalus microplus. Next base: position 30,448 of record NW_023612052.1, on the reverse strand, counting down.
AGTCACTGGACGGGTTTGATTTTCACTTTTCCTTCCAAGCCTGTGGGATTTTTCAGTGCTTTTTATGTTTACGTCCAATTTTTTCATAAAATTCTTCGTCCTTCACTTTCAGACCTATGTCTTGTGTTGTCTCATTTATAGCTTCGAATATGCCATAAATGTTTAGGTTATTTTTCCTGCTTCCGTTTTTTGAGTCATTATTAGGCTTAATAACTGTAGCTAATTGTTCTTCGAATTTTGTTATTGATGATTCGACGCCATCAGCTTTTGCGCTCACCAATCTTACACTATGCGAACGTCGCTGGATGTCATCGGTTCTTTCTGTTAACTTAGGTTCTTGTGCATTTCAGTTTGTGTTATCAGCGTGTCGTGCATAGCTCCAAGGAGTCCATTGCGCCCGTCTCGCAGTTTTTGGAAGAGGTCATTCCCTGAAGAACCTGGATTTTTTTTTCACGTCTCCGCAAACCAATCGATTTCTGATTGGTGGACTTACTACGCTGGATGAAAATTAATTCACACACAGTGGGAAGAGCAGCAGCAGCAGCGAAAACCAGTTATTTGACCGGTAAACATGAGTTAACTTGTGTCGACTAACTTGTATTATCAGGCAAAATTATAATGCACAACATGTTGCCCGGTTTCCTGCCGCCTCGCTTACTGGTGATGAACAGCTCTTTGGGTATTTTGATAGATGTACGATGAGGCATGTGACGTAACGTCATCGCTGATGATTCAATATCCCGGTCTGCGGCGCGTGGAGAACTTTGTGGATTCATGATACCGCATTCAAGAAGTCCGCTATCAGTCGAAATCGACCAACACTTTATACTGCGTCGCGTTTGGTGAAACCGCGCCTACCGGTGAACCTACAATTGTGGTAGTGTATTTCACTGTTTTCGAGTTTTAAGTGCACCAAAACGTTTACCATGCCAATAGGTTTCACGGCATCTCCATTCTGTCTTCTAATTCGTGCGCATTTCATACCAGCTAAATCTTCCGGGAAGAGACAACATTCATGTAACTGCTGCCCTATTTATTACTGGCAATCACAAATATTTTTTCAGTCAATCAGTTAAATTGCGTACTTGGTGACTAATAAAATTTATACGGGCAAGGTTAAGCGAACGGACAAGCAAAAAAATATGAATGATAATGCTAACTTACAACGGCCTTTGAATGTTGGTAATCTCTCTGTCCCGTGATTTCCATTTATTTGGACCAGCGCATTTCACATGTACTTTTTAGCTATGCACCATGTAGCTCTACATCACGCGTTGGTATAGTCTCAAGTAAGGCTTGTTCACGTCTATAGCGAGCTATTCATCTTTGAAAACAATAAAGTTGAAGAGTGTCAAGTTCGACCCCATCATCCCCGGATGGGCCCAATCAGGTGATGCTGATTTTACTCGAGTCTATTGTGGACCAAGTCAATGTTGAGTTCCAGTGGCAGAGTGAGGGAAGCCGATGGACTCTGACCGAGCACTTGACTCTGGCGTAGAGCAACGCTTCTGACCGTACGACTGGAACTTAATCAACACCTTCGGAGGAACCTAATCAACACCATCGCTTGCTCTTTTCTTGCGGAGCACGCAAGAAAAGAGCAAGCGAACGTTATTGATTTGCCCAGAATGCTTTGCGCTTATTTATTCTGCTCCCATGATTCCATTATCAAATTCTGTTGAATTATCAATCGTATGTAGTATCAGAGTCGGTGACACGATTCGATCAACTACTCGTGCAGGAACTGTGGTCTTCGGGCCCGAAGCTGTCGCTATCGAGCTAAAAGAAGCGATTCCGCATCATTTTTCTGGTCAGCTTTGTCGTCCACCATCACTGCCAGAACAGCGATGGCAGAGGCGCCCCCAAGTCAACGAACATGTTAACGCAAACTCATCACGCTTAGTTCTGGTCCACTCCACCAATTTTGGCAAACCTCGTCACAAATTGCTTGTCATCTGTACAAGTAAAAGGTATAGGATTCTATAGTGATGCTGCTCAACGAAGAAAAAAGCGGTGCTGGTATACTTAGTTTTCGTAAAAATTGAATCAAGTACCCTGCGGTGGGTGAGTAAAGGTTGGGATGTTATGTTGTTTCATTCTTAAAAATTGCGAGTCAGTCATCTCATACGTACGGACTATGAAACGCAATCATTTTCATTCGACACGTCGCAGTTTTTAATTAAACACCACATTGGTTGTGGTAGTACGATACATTCGAAGCATATTGTACTTTACCTCTGACCCAAGTAGTATATGGTAGAACCTTCAGAGCTGTATATTTCGTTTGAGATTTAATTTCCGAAAACTACAGATACTGCAGCGCAGTGGTACAAGTAACCAATGTGTGTGTTGTTCAGGCGAGTTTGTTATTCGTAGTGATATTGAGATACCCACATTTGTCAACTTCCTGTGTACAAGTTGAGAAATGGGCTACTTGGTATAGATTACAAGTTAAAGACTAGCTGTGCAAACTAACGGGATATGGAAAGAGGACACAAAGAAGTGCATATTGAAAAACGCAATCATTTGCAAAAGTGTATATATATATATATATATATATATATATATATATATATATATATATATATATATATATATATATATATATATATATATATATATATTTATATATATATATATATATATAAATATATATATATATTTATATATATATATATATATATATATATATATATATATATATATATATATGTATATATATATATACAAGAAAAACATGAATTGAAAAAGAAATACCAAAGAAGAGGGTTCATAATGATCAAGTGTCGTCCAGAAACGAGATGAGACAACATCTAAGTACGGTGAACCTTTTCTCTCGTATTTTTATTTGTCTTTATGTTTTTCTTTTATATACAAGGCCAAGGCAGAAATTATTTACACTTTTTTGTCATATTGTTTTGTCATATTGTCACGGGGGGCCCTGTAGCGCCCGAATGAGGGCGCTACAGGGCCCCCCGTGTAGACTGGAAGTCGGAATGTGACATGCCGTTTGTGGTATTCCAACGAAAGATCATTCGTAGATGAGAGGCTTTCTAGGGCGGTCTCCAGGTACGCCGACTTGAGTCGGTCCAAGCTGACTGTCTCTTCACGGCCGTTCTTAAGTAGAGTGGCAGTTTTGGGGGTGCGGTGAAGGACGCGGAATGGTCCGTCGTAGGCTGGTGTCAAAGGTGGTCTGACCGCGTGGTGGCGCACGAAAACATGTGTTGCAGTGGCCAGATCAGGGTGGACGAATATGGTCTTGTGTTCGGAACGTCTGGGTGGAGTGGGCCGGAGGTCTCGAACGCAGTCGAGGAGGCGTTGTAGGAATAGCTGTGGCTGGTCTGGTAGCTTCGTTGACGTGAAGAAGTCTCCCGGAAGCCGTAGAGAAGTGCCCTACACCAGCTCTGCTGTTGAGAACTGCAGGTCTGCCCGGATGACAGCTCGTAAACCTAAGAGCACCAGTGGCAAGGAATCAACCCAGGTGGCTCTATTGAGGCGGGTAGTCAAGGCGGTCTTCAGTTGTCAGTGAAGGTGTTCCACCATGCTGTTGGCGCAGGGATGATAAGCCGTGGTACGGCAATGTCTGGCTCCGAGGATGCGATTAAGGCAAGTAAACAGCGAGGACTCAAACTGACGTCCATGGTCTGTTGTCACGGTGCCAGGACAGCCAAAACGGGATACCCACGTAGAAATGAAAACGCGGGCAACGCGGGCAACTGTCTCGGCTGTGATATCTTGAATTGGAACAGCTTCTGGCCAGCGTGTGAAGCGATCGACCATGGTCAATATATAACGGTACCCCTGAGACACTGGTAGAGGGCCCACAATGTCTAGATGAACATGGTCGAAACGACGGCCGGGTGGAAGGAAAGGTTGGGGCGGCGTCTTAGTATGACGGGAGACCTTTGTCATCTGGCAGGGCAGGCACATGCGCGTCCAAGCGCGCACATCACCGTTGATTCCGAGCCAGACATAGCGCTGGGTGAGAAGACGCTGAGTAGCTCGAATTCCAGGGTGACAGATGTCGTGTAAGTAGTGGAAAACGGTGCGTCGTAATGAAGCGGGAACGAAAGGGCGGGGAAGGTCAGCTGAGACATCGCACCACAAGCGCTCAGATGATAATGGATGAGGCACCAGGCGTAGTCGGAGAGAACGGGGGTTCTCCCGAAAAGCGGCAAGCTCTCTGTCATCCTGCTGTGCCGAGAAGAATGAGGCCCAGTCGATGGTTGGCGGTGTAGAGTCAACCGCGGCTATACGAGAAAGAGCATCTGCGGCGGTGTTGTCAGCTCCTTTCACGTGGCGGATGTCAGTCGTGAACTCCGATATATAAGCCAGATGGCGGAGTTCATGAGGCACGTACTTGGATGAGTTAGTGCGGAAAACATACGCCAGTGGCTTATGGTCAGTCAGCACGTAAAACGAGCATCCTTCCAGGAAATGTCGAAAGTGCTGTATTGCAGCGTAAATGGCTAGTAATTCCCGGCCAAAGACGCTGTAGCGGGTCTCAGCAGGAAGTAGCTTCCGAGAGTAAAACGACAAGGGTCTCCACTCGGAGTTAATGCACTGCTGTAAGGCAGCTCCGACGGCCACGCTGGATGCGTCCACCATCAACCGAGTAGGGGCGTTGCTGCGTGGATGAATGAGAAGCACGGCGTTAGCGACCGCTTGCTTAGCAGCAGCAAAAGCGGCCTGGGCCTCTGACGACCAAGGAATGGCGGAGGACGGACCGGCGGTCGACCGAAGGAGGTCGGTGAGCGGTCGTAGCAGTTCGGCACAGTGTGGTATGAAGCGCCTGGAAAAATTCACAAGCCCCAGGAATTGGCGTAATCGGCGCAGTGCTGTAGGCTGAGGGTAATCCTGAATTGCTTTAACGTGGGACCGGAGAGGGCGTATTCCTTTGGATGATATGTGATGGCCCAAGAACTCGAGCTCAGATGCGCCTAAAGTACACTTAGAGGCGTTCACAACGAGGCCGTACTGCTGAAGACGTTGAAACAGAGCGCGTAGATGGTGCTCATGATCTTCAGGTGTGCGGCTGGCGATGAGGACATCGTCAAGGTACGCAAACACAGTAGGAAGACCCCGTGTGACCTCAGAAATGAACCGCTGGAAAGTTTGAGCCGAATTGCGGAGTCCAAAAGGCATCCGCACGTATTCAAACAACCCAAAGGGCGTCGTGATGGCGGTCTTAGGTATGTCGGCGGGCTCGACAGGAATCTGGTGGTACGCCTTAACAAGGTCCACTTTGCTGAAAATTGTGCAGCCGTCGAGGCGCGATGTAAAATCCTGGATGTGAGGTAGAGGATAGCTGTCGTGGACAGTCTTGGCGTTCAACGCTCGATAGTTCCCACAAGGACGCCAGTCACCAGGATCACGCTTTGGCGCCAAATGCAGCGGGGAAGCCCAAGCGCTTGACGACGGGCGGATAATGCCGAGCTGCAGCATGTGGTCAAACTCCCGTTTAGCAATAGCTAGGCGGTCTCCGAACAGGCGGCGTGGTCGAGCGGCTGCCGGTGGACCCCGGGTGACGATGTGGTGTGTCACCGTATGTTTAGGCGGCTGAGTGAGGTTGCACGGTTTAGTTAACTCCGGGAAACTCGCCAAGACTTTTTCGAACGGTGAGGAAGGTATCAGCATGCGGATGGCCATTGGAGCGATGTCGGACAGGACTCCCGAGATGGAGAGACGAGTCTTACCATGTATGAGGCGGTGCCGCCGCACGCTGACGTCCAAATCGAAGTATGAGAGGAAGTCCGAGCCGATGATCGGTTGAACCACGTCTGCGATGACGAAAATCCACCGGAAAATGCAGCGAAGGCCGAAGTCGAGGGTGAGAGATCGGAGCCCATACGTTGCTATAGACGAGGCGTTGGCAGCACGAAGCACTTGCCCCTGTGACTTTGAACGATCAGCCTTAGCCGGGGGCACAACGCTAATTTTCGCGCCCGTATCTATAAGGAACTTGGCGCCCGATAGCTGGTCCGTGACCATGAAAAGACGGCTGGGACGAGAAGGGAGATCACACGCCGCCGTCAGTGATCCCGGCAGGCGTTTCTCTGCTACGAACATGGGGGTGTACATTTCGTGGCTCAGTGTCGGAAACGCCGGTGGTACCAGCAGAGGGGTGGAGGGCTGGGACTCCGAGCATCTCGTGTGCGTGGAAGAGCCCGACGACTGGAACGAGGCGAACGAGTCTCCTGCAGGGGGCTCAGGAGTGCGGCAATGGAGGCGGCGAGTTCGTCGATGCGGGCCTCAAGGCGCGAAATCGCTGTGTCTGCTGGTGGTAAGACAGCGTTAACAGATGGGGAGGTCGCTTCATGAATCTGATCGGCGAGCTCCGCCAGGCGGTCGAGATTGACGTCGCCGGCCACCGCGAGGACGAGGCGGATTGGCTGAGAAAAGCTTTGGAGGAAGGGCTCGCGAAGCAACGCTGAGTGGGCAGAGACGTCGTGTTTCCCAAAAAGTAGTCGCATTCGGCGCAATAGTTGGGAGGGGCGCCTGTCGCCAAGGTCCCCCTCTGCAAGGAGCTGCCGTAGGCGGACGCGTTCCGAAGGCATGAATCGTTCTAGCACTTTGGTTTTAAGATGCTGATATGGCGTAGTGTCCAAGGGGTTGGAGAGGACGTCGGAGAGCTCGCTGGCAACGTCAGGAGGAAGGACGGAGGCTACGTGGTAGTAGCGTGTCGTTTCCGAGGCGATGCGGTACAGGGAGAAGTGCGCCTCGACGTGATGAAACCAAACTTGCGGGTCCTGTGGCCAGAAAGATGGGAGACGCAGTTGCACGGCCGAGACATCCTGCGGACGTGAGACTTGTTCGGTTGAGGGTGCATTCGAGTCAGTCATTGTCTTCGTCCGGGTCACCACTTGTAGGCTTATGCCACAGGAGCGAAAGAAAGACACGCCTGAACGATAACCGATGCCTGCCCGGAACGTGAGCCGTGGCTTCACGTGCCACGACCTAGCGCCTTCTTTTTTTTCTTCTCTCGCCATTGCGCGCTCTCCGGTTTGCGCGCCGCCCGAACGAGGGCCCTACATTGGCTTTAAGTCTAACACCATCCGTGAACTAGACATTGCTCCGCGTACATATCAAAAAACGAGTCTCAAAGGTGATGCTTGTGGAGTACATTCGTCGAAACTGAATACGGCGGATGAAGGCGCACAAAGACCACTAATTATAGGTCATCATAGGATAATATAACCATTCCTGAAATTCCCTGCAATATCACTAAGATTCCCTTTTCCTTTTGGTTCAACGTAACGGGTGAAAATTCCCCGAAAAAGGGAAAATTGCCTGCACGGAACATCACTGACTTGGTGCACCAGATATTCTCGGTCTAGTATTTTTACATGCTTTGAAACACAATTTACTGCAATAAAATCACGTATTTTAGCCCAGTGCAAGGATGAACTTCGTTCTTATATTATTCTACAATTCATACTTTCTTTTACACATGCAAATACAGCTACCGGTTCATAGTCGTTAATGAAACAATTATTGTGTTAATACGACCAACTAATTCGTGGGGTCATGTGTAGCTTGTGATTATTCTATAAAGCTTTCGACAGGTACTTTTCAATTTACCATTCTGAAGGTAGCTGGTGCAGTTCATTGAAGAATGCATTTTTCTTGCCATCTTGCTGTCTAATGTATGCTCAGCGCACTCGCTTATCGCTTGAGCGTGTGCAATCAGTCTTGCTTTCCACAAACCCTCGTGTATCCCTTGTATTTTTGTTACTGAAAAATTTTAATTGATTGATCACGATTTATATGTTCATACATCCATTGTTACAACAACATAATAAAGTTGATTTCTGTTTGTCTCTCTGATATATCGCCACAAAATCGGAAAGAAAGTGATATACATTATCACAAATGAGGTCATACATTGTTTCAACTCTTACTTTTGCTGGAGTAATTGCTCAAAATGCACTTTTCAGAAGTTAATTTCGAAGACCGTTTGGAGGAGCATTTTATTATAACTTGTGATGGTGGTATCTGGTGGAGATCAGAGAGTGAGTGAGATTGACTTTATTAAACATATCACTAGGAGGCTGACAAGGGGCCATTACTACCCTTGATTCAGCCTGGAGGCTCCCCCCAAGATGGCGCTCGCAGCTGAAGGCTTGTAGCGATCAGAAATGTACTACCGGTATGGGATACTTAATTAGATTTGGTATTGCTGAATAAATGCCAATGTCATAATGGCAAGTTGATGTTTAAGCAGTTCGCGGCATATTCTGTGCTAGCTTTGCCGTAAAACTTCGTTTGAATTGAGATGATGCCACGTACTGACATCGCCACTTACTGTATACGGGTGACAAATTTTCGACCTAGTATATTTATGCTCTTAAATGCACACGTCGTGTGCGCTCACAATTGACGACAATGTGAGAACTCTGCCTATACACAAATGATGGAGTATGCTATGGCTTCATCAAATATTCATTTATGTTAGATCCAGAAGCTTGCTGTATTGTGTGATACGGCACATAATACGCGTGCCATACGGCTAGTTGAAACCACTTCACCGGTAAAATATTATTTGCTAGCTGCTCAGGTATGACACCATCACACGATTGCGAAATCCCTCTGCGAGATCTCTGGAATGTCGAAACATTCAGCAAGCGGTGAGACATTCAGTAGGCTCTGAGAACTCCGGTGTATGACCGTCAGTTTCAGTAAAACTGTACTTTTGTGCTTTGCAAAAACTAAAGCAGTTTCTCATTCACATAACCTTGATAAACCACTGGCTATACATACCTTGCGAGATGAAAGGCATGGCCTGACTACACGATTAGACAAGCAAAACACAACAGTGCGTTTGGCAATTAATATGCCGTGTTATTTAGCAGTCTTGCATGACGACCATGGTCTGCGTGAAATAGCCAGGCCCTGAGAGTTGTCAAGGAATAGTTTTGCTTAGGACAGGTACTGACAGCACTTTCTAAACATCCCGTTCTAGTAACTAGAAGCAGAAGAAACGGGTTGTGAGAGTGTGGCAAAAGCTTTCAGGTCATGATTTGCAGTTTGGCTTCACTTTCCCTAGAAACTACACAGCAGCTGCATCTAGACCTGATCTTTTGTGAAACAACATCAAGGCTTAAGATTCAAAATAAATTTGGCCATCCGTAATGAACTATGCAACAAAAATTTGTAGGCAATAATTGGTACCACAAAAGCAGGCTGTGTGAAAGAAAACGCGTGTTAAGAAGAAAGAGAAAAATATTTGTAGAATAAAGGCAAGGAGATTAACCAATCTTAAGCTTGGTTTTCTGCCCTACACTTTGGGTGAGAGAAAGAGGGGATAATAGAAGGCGTATAGTAGTCATAACCAGAAAGAAAGAGGAAAGCGGGACATGTTTCGAAATGTTGATGACAACTCGTCGTTCAAAATAACGTGATATATCCCTACAAAACTTACAAGATTCAGGGGCTACAGATGAGATTTGTTGCGACAACGCGGCTGTATCGAAGCCAGGCCCTGGCTGAAAGGTGTGGCATGCGAGTATTTCACCATTCAAAGACTGCTGTCAGGGTTATGATCCTGCTTTAGATGGTATACCTATTTGAAAATCACTATTGGGTGTATTAAACCTTCCTTGCCGTCAGCTGGACACCAATACTTGATAAATCCCTTGTTTGTAGCATGTTTTAGGATCTACCCGAAACCGTGTTAGACTATATGCTGGCAATACTATAGTTATAGCACACAGCATTTGGCTGAAATTATGATATAAAGACAAAATACCGCAATAGCGAATGCAACAAAAGCATATATAATTCTGCGTCGTTGTCAAAATTATTTACTGCCCACTTGTCACTTCTGAATCTAACCGCACTTAAACATTAGTACCATTAAAAGCTAATCTAACCACACGTTAACACTAGTAGCATTCAAAACTAAAGTGTTTATTGCGATAGCAATTATATGGACACTCGCGGCTGGATTTTCCCGCCGGCTTCGGCGTCACCGTCACTCGCCGCTTTTTCAATATATATATATATATATATATATATATATATATATATATATATATATATATATATATATATATATATATATATATATATATATATTGAAAAAGGGTTTATTGACGACTGTTGCGACGGTGGTCCTACGAAGAAACACGATCGTGCAAGAGCAACGGTCAAGCAGATGCCGGTGATGATCAGCACGAGCCGAGCGAGCGAAGCCCAGCACCCAGTACCCAAGCGGTGGCGATGTTGCTTGCCAACGACGCTCTTTATTCTTCACAATTTGCCCCCGCCGAAAAAGAGCCATCCTGGCGACCTAAGAGTCTGGAGGCAGAGGGCTATAATATGGCTTAAGGCGGGCGACGTGGACGATGTCACGTCCACGCCGGCGCATGTCGTCAGATGGGGAAAGTGGCTCGATGAGAATATTCACCGGCGAGGTTTGCTCCAAAACGCGGTATGGGCCCTCGTACTTTGGAACGAGTTTTGAGGAAATGCCGGGGGTTTGGTAAGGAACAGCCAGCCATACAAGTGATCCCGGGCAATAGCTGGGGCTCTGTGAAGAGTCGACGTGTTTTCTTTCTGGCGCTGTTGTTCTCGAGACGTAAAGGTGCGTGCGAGTTCGCGGCACTCTTCCGCATTTCGGGCAGCTTCGGACACAGATGGGCATTCGGATGTGTCAGGACGGTATGGAAGGAGAGTATCGATGGTGTGGGATGGTTCGCGTCCATAAAGAAGAAAGAAAGGTGAAAACCCAGTGGTAGACTGTGCGGCGGTGTTATATGCGAACGTAATGAATGGAAGAATGCGATCCCAGTTAGTATGATCGGATGTCACATACATGGCGAGCATATCGCCAAAGGTGCGGTTAAATCTTTCCGTGAGCCCGTTAGTCTGCGGGTGGTATGCCGTGGTCTTGCGATGAACAACATGGCATTCAGAAAGCAGAGGCATGACGACTTCTGATAGGAAGGCTCGACCTCGATCGCTTAGTAGTTCTCGAGGTGCACCATGTCGTAATATGAAGCGATGAAGGATGAAGGATGCCACGTCCCGCGCAGTGGCACTTGGAAGGGCGGCGGTCTCAGCGTAGCGTGTTAAATGGTCCACAGCGACTATAATCCACCGATTTTCATCCGATGTTGTCGGTAGAGGGCCATAGAGATCAATTCCGATCCGATCGAAAGGTTTGGCAGGGCACGGAAGCGGTTGAAGCGCACCGGACGAGTGGAAATGCAGTGATTTGCGACGTTGACAGTCAGGACAGCCCATAACGAATTTTCGAACGAAATTATACATTCCGCGCCAGTAGAAGCGATGGCGAATGCGTTCGTAAGTTTTGAAAACTCCGGCATGACCACATTGCGGATCGTCGTCAAAGGAGGCGCAGATTTGTTATCGCAAGCTGCGCGGGACAACCAAGAGCCACTTACGACCTTCGGGGGCGTAGTTGCGTCGGTGTAGTAGCCGATCACGAATGGCGAAATGAGCAGCTTGACGTCGGAGAGATCGTGGTACCGCAGTGGTTGACGATCCAGAAAGACAGTTAAAAAGAGAAGCGATCCACGGGTCCTTGTGTTGTTCACTGGTAATGGAGTCGAGGTCGAGAGATGCGATGGAGATACCAGTGGTTCCGCAGGCCGAGTCGGGAGGTAAAGGCGAACGTGACAGGGCGTCGGCGTCAGAATGCTTGCGTCCGCTGCGATAGATGACACGAATGTCGTACTCCTGGATTTGCAGTGCCCACCGAGCTAGGCGGCCAGAAGGGTCTTTCAATGTGGCGAGCCAACAAAGTGCATGGTGGTCCGTTACCAGGTCGAATGGGCGACCGTACAAATAAGGGCGGAACTTGCGAAGCGCCCACACTAGCGCCAAGCACTCTTTTTCAGTGACGCTGTAATTGGCCTCAGCTTTAGTAAGTGTGCGACTCGCATAAGCGACGACGTATTCGGAGTAGCCCGGCTTGCGTTGGGCGAGGACGGCGCCTAGACCAACCCCACTAGCGTCTGTGTGAACTTCCGTTGCAGCTGTTGGGTCGAAATGCCGAAGAATTGGAGGAGATGTTAGCAGACTACGGAGCGTGGCAAACGCGACGTCGCAGTCAGAAGACCAGGATGAAAGGTCTGCATCACCGCGTAGAAGGTTGGTCAGTGGTGACATGATCGATGCAAAATTTCGCACGAAGCGCCGGAAGTACGAACATAGTCCGACAAAACTGCGTAATTCTTTCAGTGTAGTAGGTTTCGGGAACTCAGCGACTGCTCGCAGTTTTGCAGGGTCGGGTCGAACACCATGCTTGGAGACGATGTGCCCTAAGATGGACAGCTCTCGCGCGGCGAAGCGGCACTTTTTAAGGTTCAGTTGGAGCCCAGCGTTGGTTAAACACGTCAGAACCAGTTGGAGCCGAAGCAGATGCGTAGGAAAATCGGGAGAGAAAATGACAATGTCGTCGAGGTAGCATAGACACACAGACCACTTCAGCCCACGCAGTGTGTTGTCCATGAGCCGTTCAAACGTGGCAGGAGCATTACAAAGACCAAATGGCATTACGTTAAATTCGTACAGGCCATCTGGTGTAATGAACGCAGTTTTCTGGCGATCAGCTTCTGCCATAGGAACCTGCCAGTATCCAGATCGTAAGTCTAAGGAGGAGAAGAATTCGGCTCCTTGTAGGCTGTCAAGGGCGTCGTCTATGCGCGGTAATGGATAGACGTCTTTCCGCGTCACCTTGTTTGATCGCCGGTAGTCGACGCAAAATCGAATCGATCCATCTTTTTTTCGAACTAGAACGACAGGAGATGCCCAAGGACTGTGCGATGGTCGAATAACGCGACGGCGTAGCATCTCTTCGACCTGGTCGTTGATGACGTTACGTTCTGCAGCAGAGACACGGTACGGTCTTTGACACAATGGCTGGTGCGAACCGGTGTCAATGTAGTGGTGCACTGCGGAAGTCCGACCCAATTGAGGCTGAGAAACGTTGAATGAATTCGCAAAGTGCTGGAGGAGATTAAGAAGCTCGGCGCGTTCATGGGCACTTAAGGTGTCGGCGATGGAACTCGAGAAGGTGTCACTCGATGAGCACTCCAGTGGGGAAAGGGCATGAAGTTCGGTCGAGGCGCTACTGCACAATTCATCTGGCATGTTAAGGAATAAACAGGAATCGAGGTACTCCACTCGACCGAGACATTCGCCGGCAAGTAGCGTAAGCGGTGCAGAAAGGGGGTTGTGGACGAAAATATTGCTTCGGCCCGCAGTGACGTCGAGTGTAGCGAAAGGCAAGGAAACGGCTCTGCGGCTCATGAAAATGTCGGAAGGTGTAAACATTACTGTAGCATCGTTATAGTCATCGCAGCAAACCGGGACAACGGCAAGAGAGGCTGGCGGAATTTCAGTGTCCTCACGCACGACAAGTTTTGGCGACCGCTCAAGGATTTCGTGCAAAGGTTCGTCACACAGGTGCGAAAATTGAACTTCAGCGCGTGCGCAGTCGATGATGGCATGATGATTCGACAGAAAGTCCCACCCGAGGATAACGTCATGCGAGCACACCGAAAGGACGATGAACTCGACAACGTACATAGAGCCTTGGATGAATATGCGGGCCGTACAGGTGCCAAGAGGTCGAACTTGTTGTGCGCTAGCTGTACGAAGCGATAGTCCAGAGAGCGGCGTGGTCACTTTGCGTAGGGAGCGGCAGAGCTGGGCGGCTATAACAGAAACGGCAGCACCTGTGTCGACGAGGGCAAAGGTAGAAACACCATCGACAGATATAGCGACGACGTTAGCTGGTGAAGTGCGAGGACTTGAGCATTTCGACGACGGCGCAGTTCTTGCCTCTGGAACTGCGGCATTCAGTTTTCCCGGTTGGAGGAAGCGGGTCTAGGACGCATTGGGGACAGTGATCGCCTGCGAGGAGATGGGGAGCGGGGAGAGTGAGTTTGAGGCTGGTGTGACCGAGACTCAGGAAAGTTAGTGCATTCATACTGCGGTGAGGGATAGGGAGCAGGTATGTGCATGGGCTGTGGGTCATACGGTAATGGCCGAGTAGCGTCGCGGAGTGGTTGGAAGCGACGGCGACAATATCGGGCCACGTGTCCTGGAGTACCGCAGGCGTAGCAGATCGGTCGATTGTCAGGAGTGCGCCAGGAATTGCTGACTCGTGGTGCGGCCCAAGGTGTCGAAAATGGGGTGGAATGGGGAGCGACTGAAGACATGGGTGGCAAATGCTGCTGGCGGGGTCTGCTACGTACCACCTGGGCATACGTAAGGGGCGCGGCCACGGGCTGCATAGCCGGCGCATGGGCAACAGGCATGCCCACAGGCTGCTGGTGGGCAGCGACGGGAACAGCCTGAGCTACCTCTTCGGCAATAACGTCGCGGAGTGGTGAGGGCAGAAGAGAGGACGGCGGCTGCTGCGTGAAGGGAATCAACGACAGTTGCCGAGCTACTTCTTCACGCACAAAGTCTTTAATCTCTTGCAGAGTTGGTGAGTGGTCGGGAACAGAAGTGAGACTGGAGAGCGAGTCGGCGTGTGAGGAAAATGGGCGAGTCAGGGTGCGCTGCTTGCTCAACTCGTCAAAACTTTGACGCAAAGTGACAAGTTCCGCAACGGTGGCAGGATTACGGGCCAGGAGCAGCTGATATGCACCGTCATTTATCCCTTTGAGGATGTGTTGAATCTTCTCCGACTCGGGCATGGTGGTGTTCACACGGTTGCAAAGACCAATAATGTCTTCGATGTAGCTGGTGAAAGATTCCGTTGGCTTTTGTGCGCGAGTCCACAAGCGTTGTTCGGCTTTGGACTTGCGGACTGCGGGTCGGCCAAAAACGTCAGCAAACAAGGTTTTAAAGATGAACCACGTCGTGATGTCGTTTTTGTGGTTGGTATACCACATTTCGGCCACGTCAGTGAGGTAAAAGATGACGTAAGTCAATTTGTCCGCGTCATCCCACTTGTTGTTAGCGCTCACCAGTTCATAGTTAGCGAACCAGTCTTCCACGTCGGTCTCATCAGCTCCGCTAAAGACCTTGGGCTCTCGCAAACGAAGAACGCCGGGGTTGCTGGGGGATGGAGTGGAAGAGCCAGGTTGCGCGTTGTTGGTAGCCATGATGGGAGGTAGCGTTCGGTTGCGCAGCTCCAGGTTCAGGCGACGGCGAATGGCAGCACCCAGGTTCAGGCGACGGGTAATGTCAGCACCTTCCACCAATTGAAAAAGGATTTATTGACGACTGTTGCGACGGTGGTCCTACGAAGAAACACGATCGTGCAAGAGCAACGGTCAAGCAGATGCCGGCGATGATCAGCACGAGCCGAGCGAGCGAAGCCCAGCACCCAGTACCCAAGCGGTGGCGATGTTGCTTGCCAACGATGCTCTTTCTTCTTCACAATATATATATATATATATATATATATATATATATATATATATATATATATATGAAAATGCAAGAAAGAAAACAATGAGAAAAGATTCTGGCACGCGGAATCAAACGTGGGCGTCGTGAACCACCGATCCACCGAAAAACACATCCTTCTCTGTTCAAACGGCAAGCTAGTTATATCTACCACATACCGCTGTTGGGGGGTATCTCAGGGGATCTATCGTGTTTTAGCATTGTCAGCAAGAGGGCGCAATGAGCGCGCGGTGGCTCTCATCTATCACGCGCACTTTGACCCACGGAGAGGATGAGAGTAGACGATCTCTCGCGCACCTTTATCTCCCGGTGGGAAAGATCATAGGTCTTGACTGCCGCTGGGCTTGCACTGGAATGATTCAATTGTAGTAACGGGGCACAAAAAGGTCACTGCGATCATTGCACAGCCTCCACTTGCGAAAAGAGCACGCTTTTTAGACACAATAGAGTAACAACTGAGACTCTTATTCGTATTCATCTCTACCTGATAGTACGTTCCGTGCGTCATTTGTGCGTGAGAAACGTGGAGCACGTTTTGATCTGCTTCCCATTCTGCACGTGATCTTCCAATTTCTTGTTATCGCATCCATTTCATCGCCTTTACGGCAAAGCTGTGATATTTTCATCCATTCGGCTGTATAATGCCATCTCAAGAAATCCAGCGAAACACTATAAGTGGCCAAAGCTATGCCCTCATCGTTGCAACCCACACTAGTTGCAAAAGTGTTTTTCATGACATTCTCAACTCTTAAAATTGGCCTGAAAATGTACATCAGTACACTATTGATTGCAGTGCTACTTTTGAGGTGTTTGTAAGAGTGTACATCTTGCTCTTCATTCTTCCACGCCCACAGCATTTCCGCGCATGTGATGGCAAAGTGCATACAAAACTAGATAAGGCTATGCAAGAAAATGATACACAAAATGAATAGCAAACACACTCTCTTCGAAAAAAACGATAGTAAGAAAGATTCCTTTTTTATTTGAACATTGGGTAAATAATACAATAGGAATACTTATGAGGAAAACAAAAATGCATGTGCGCAAGAAGTGGTTCATTCATGGCCACCAACCAAAATGATCCTGAACAATTTTAACGCCTCACCTTCGCACGGGAGACATGTTTACAAGTAACGTTTACGAACAATATGAACATGGATCTTATAGGGGATCGGAGACGATCATACATTTCTGTTTTTAAAAACCATTTTCTAATTAATACAATAACATATATCTATACACTTCTTCCAATACATTTTATGTTAAGGAAATGGCATTCCGGCATACACTCAGATTTTATATCATTCAGTCTTCTTCAGTCCATTTATTCGTCACGTTATGGTGCATTTAAGTCTGTTTTTTCCTCTTCTTAGCAGATCGTTTCATTTACAGTGCAGTTTAAGTTGTACGGCTTGTAAATTGTTCTATTCTGGCAGTAATTTAAGAAATATTCTTCACAGCGATTTGCTGGTTTTGTATTGTTGGGAAGTGATCCATTAATGTACAGAGACGTCAGTGTTTCGGCTGCAAAGAGAAATTGACGGGGCTGCAGTTATATTACTCACGCGCAGTAAAGCATTCGTCTGTTAGTAAAGCATTCGTCGTCAATAAAGCATTCGTCTGCGAGATTTCTGTAACCTTGAATCTGCGTAACTAAAAGCTTTCGTTCGCATATCCCTGCAGTGTTTTGGAGTGCAAGGCGACGGCTTTCTTTAAAAAAATTATTACACAAGTTCTGAGGGAGGAAAATAAAACAAATATTTATTGCACAGCATAATATTACTAATATCGATTGCACATCACCGAAAACAGGGTAAAATAATGAAAACATACGCACATTTACATACGCTCGGGAGTAGGTAAAAACATTGAAACATTGTAAACGGACAGCGCATCGCTTGGCACTAAGCAATGAGAGGCATACAATCACTTTCCACTCGGCAAAAAAAAAAGAAACCAATAGAGCTTAAGGTTACAATATACAAACTCAGAGCACACGTCTAAGCTTCAGCAATTTTGTTCTTTCCTGCTTAGCGTTTCGCTTGCTGTTCTGAGCTTTGGCATGAAAGTGGAGCCTAGTAGGAACATAGAACTTGATAATTTTGTTTGGGCGGGATATGCTGGGGTCAGGGCAGCCAACAAGTGTAAGCTTTCTTAGCTGCACGAAGGAAACCAAGTCCATGATGCTGTCAGGTTTAACTTCTATCACACTGAAGCAGTGGGTAAACGTATTCTCGAGAGTTTTCACGAGTTCATTGAGCTTAGCTGATGGATACAGCAGGCCTCCTCGGTCAACAGCAGCCGTGAGGGATGCTGCAGCTTGAGATAGATCGTTCTTGCCTTGTAGAAGTTGCTGGCTGCACACTGCACATTTGGTGCTTGCAACGCTTTTTCTTGCCACATATGCAGCCATGTAGAATATGAGTCTGGCATCGCTGCTTTGTACGACCAAGTCTGCATGCTCGGTGCCGTGGCCGTATTCATTGAGCACTTCATGTGCTTCAGCAAGTTTTCCTACGACAAGAAGCTCGTCTAACTTCTTCCGAGGAGTGAGGTCCTTTTCGTTGTCAGCTCCCAGCAGACTTCTCAGTAGTCCAGAGGACACATTGCTTCCTTTCGGTGGTTTTGCCAAATTCTAGAATCTCAAAGTGTTGACTGAGATTAAGAACTGGGAGGCAGTCGGATGATCATTGCATCCAGACATTTGTCGGACGATTCCAAACAGCCTATCTAGGGGGTCCTGACTGAAGCGGCATGACATAATATATCTGAAGCTCAACTTCATCGTCAGGTAGCGGAGAAGGTGTAGCGTGCTTGATAAGGTAACACAAAGCCCCTCGGCTGTACTGCGGCTTAGAAAACCTCCGGAGCCAGCAGCTGTTTCCCAATCGTCCAGGTAAGTCAAGAAGTTTTGAATGCACTTCTCGTGCGTCCCTCCAGGCTTAAGTGCACCTGAGCTGCACCTTGAAGTCATGGCCTCAATGAGCCTTCTTATTCTTTCCACAAAGCTGACTGTCACCGTTGTGCTCCCATGCTTTTCTTCGATGGTTGCATTGTACAAGAAGAGGCCTCTGAGGACTTCGTCACTGTAAAGCCGCACTGCATAATTTACCCTCATTTTCTCAAAGCCATGGGGATGCACGACCGAATTGCTAATATGAGGCATGCCTTTGAAAGTCGTGTCATGCTGTTCATCAAGCTTCCGGGCACAATCAATAGCGTCAACACTGGCATGGCCTTCTGGCCGTTTCATGCCCATTCGAACAAAAGTGTTCCTCACACATTTAAGAAGGTGTGGGAAGTCCGAGATGAAGTGCGGAAAACGTTATAGGTCTGTAGGGTGCTGCCTTCTACAGACTGTGTTTCCTTTCCTGCCGTGTAGGCCGAATGAGTGCCACATGCTTCTGTTCCACGCAGCTCCATCAGTGGTGATAAAGTCTACGTGCAGACCGGCGTTTTCGCACATGACTACTGCTTTGAGGATTACTTTGCCTAACGTCTAGGATTTCACATTGCTGCGTAATGCGAACACCCCAATAATCTGGTGCCACGTGCCTGTAGAAGGCACTAACAATACAACAAGGCCATGGTCACATGCTACGGAGCGCTCACTCTCTGGTGTGAACTTCCCAAGGACCACAAAACCTTCGATAGTGTCATCGGGTCCCAAGCTCAAGTGTTCGAATAGCTTATTCTCATCAATTAACAGCCCATCATGGAGGTGGCACAAGTCCATAGATTTTGTTTTCCCCGACACAGCAGCAAACACATTTTCGCTCAGGCCGAACGCACTCCTGTAAAGCTTTAGATATCGACGTAGTGATGTTCGAGAAGGCAACACCATGATGTTGTTTTTGCGTATGTGCTCATAGAGGCGTGGGCTTTTCATGGACATAATTAGGCACTCTAGAGCTCATTCACTTTCATACTTTCATTCACTTTCTATTTGATACAAAATCCTTTTGTGGATTTTCTTTTAGCCGCTACAAAGCACGCCTTGACTTGTTGCTGTTGCTTAATGGGTAGGGCCTTCACCGCTTCTTCAAATGCTGCAGAGTCACTCTGTGCATTCTTTTCTTTCATTTGTTTGATGAGTAATTTAGCCTGCAGGACACTCAGGCGAGTCCTTTTCGCTTGCGCTGTTCGCAGCTTAAGCCTGTATGAAAGCTTTTGGGACTGAGCCACATTTTTGCCTTTTCTTCGCCTGTAGAACTCTCGATTAGGGACAGTCTTCGGAGGTGCTTGCATTGTGGGCAGACTTTTTGTGGCGCTGGAGCAACCCCACGGCAAAATGGGCTAAAGATTCTGTCATCAAAAGTCTTCTCCTTGTACTTTAAATTTACTCCAAGTTCACCAGTTTTACCAAACCCTCTGCATGGTATCATGAAGTCGACGTCGTGAAGCAACTCTTCTGCCATGTTGATGTCGGTAATGTCAAGGGTCTTTATTTTTGTGGTTTGCACAAAAACTGTCGCTTAAAGTTTGTTTTCATTTGATGTCATTAGCACATACTTGTCAAAAGTCAACTTGTCACTATCTAGTGCGCACACTGTAAACACTGCGGCGTTGTCGGCTCCAGCAATTAGATGTCGAACTCAGTAAGCGCTGGGAAGACCACACATGCGGACGTTAGGAATTGCAGGCACATTCGGAACTGTCGCTTTCTGTGCTGTACGAGCCAACTGTCTTTCGCAAGCAGGCGTGCTTGGTTCCTGACGTAAAATTTTTGATGGCAGGCCACAAGTGGATGTTCTTGACGTCCTTTTCTTGGGCACTTTTATTGAAAGATACACAGGAACATTTGGGAATATGGTTGGCACCGCGTCAGATTTACACACCGGTTTCCCTCGGGAAATCTGAACAGTTTCGCCGTTTATCACGTGCGTGTAAAAACGCTCAATAAACTGCTCGTAGAAATGCAGCTCACAGAGCGGCGACTTCGCGTCCAACGACTTGTCGGCACGGGGTACGGCTCGTCGCCAGGCTTCGAAGAGGACAGGGTCTTTCGGAACAGAAAAGAGAGAAGCACGCTGACCTTGCTCCCTCGTTGACACATAGCCGCTCGCGCAGCCAGGAGCGAAGCAGTGGCGTTGCCTCGCTTTCGTAGTGCTGGAGTTCATTCTAAGCTCGGCACTCACACTTTCGTGTCAGCAATATTTTGCCAAAAGCGAGACAACAACGCGGGAAAGTGCTCACGCCCAGACACACTTTCAGAGGCGCACCGGCGAGCCCTGAGGCGAGCCGACGAGAGAACGCGTAGCGCGAGCTTCGCCCGCATCACTATGCTGACAGTAGCGCCGTTGTAGCCGTCGCGGCGGGGCTTGAAAAGGACGATCGCGCGCGCTCAGCGAATACGTGGGCGCTGGCGTCACCTCCCAATCCTAGGCACCATAACTGTGCACTGCGCGTCACTGCGCGCCACACAATCGCGCCGACGGGTGGGACGCCGTCGCGGCATGCTTCCCGCTAGTGTGTGCGTATCTTTCTCGGCTGTCGCCAGCGTTGCGAGAGTTAGTAACGCCGATCGTGTTTGCGAATGGCGACATCAACGCCGACGAGGCGGAGGCCAGGCAAGCCTAACGCAGGAGTCGGCAGTAGAAGATCAGCGACACCGACGAGGTGCGAGTCAAGAATACCGATCGCGATGGAAAATACAGATGGGGCGCAGGTAAATCCGATAAAGCGTAAGACAAGGATGTCAAGTGCGTCTTCAACGCGTCCCGCCTCCCGTGTTTTAGAGTTTCGTAAAAACGTTTATTCGAGTAAACGCTACACCGAGTTCCGCTTTTAACCGTTTTTCCAGTGCCCGCGTTGACGCCCGTTTCAACCAGGTGAGCGCCATGCGCTCCGCACTGCAAAACTTTTTACACCCTTAAGGGTGTGAAAACGATTTGTTCTTTGGGTCTCCTCTGTTTTTGTCCCTTTCAAGGCACTCCATTCCATCAAATATGCATCACCAACTGGTCCAAGCCTCAAGTGTTCTATAGAACAGTGGAGAAACACAGGACGAACCGTTTCCTCCCCTGTGTTTCTCCTTTTGTTGTCTCGTTAATTGCGCTTCATTTGACCAAGTATGCTTATACATGTAACTGCCATAGTTTCAAGGGTGTTTTTATGTGTTGCATCTCCCTCGCACGAGTGTAGCTTGACCGAACACTCACAGTTTACAGGTGTTCATAAACACCTACAAAAGTAGGGTGTAACGTCTCCTTACACCCTACGTTTACAGGGTGTTTCTAAACACTAAAAGAAAGTTGCCAATGGGAAAAATTACACCCGTAGGGGGTACATTTTTTGCAGTGTGCTGCTGCTTTGCATCTCATCAGGGTTCTGTTCGGGCCTATGGCCTATAGTTTTTTTTTCAGAACGAGTAATAAATAAAGTTTAGGTAGTATGTGCCGTTAAAACATGAAAACCCCGTAATATACACGACTGCTCTTAGGTTGAACAGGATCGCTTAGTGTTTTATCTTTTTCCCATCGTGGTCTCTGCGATTAAATCCGCAAGTGTGCAACATGAGCCAATAGGGACAGCTACGTTTACAACGATGTATTACTAGCGCAAAATACTGGAATATATAAATGTTTAGGTAAGCTAAGTTCTAGAATATCTTGTGTATCGTCACACTTGATGCCGGAAATGTAGCATAGCCTCGTGTGATTGCTAATACGCGAACTTAACATGGCATAACGAGCAGGTGATGGCTTCTCGCTCAGGCCCACGCCATGGGTAGCCCAAAACAATCCACTCAGAGCACGATCTCTAGACATTCCTGCTTTCGCAAGAGCCACATATCTTCATATATAGGGTCTCCGAATGCCTGAAATGTTGGGAATGTGCCCCTGCACTATGCAATAAAAATGGCGTATTCAGATAGATACCTGACCAGCTTTTCTTGGCTTGAGTTTTATCTGGAACGCCTTTATGTCAGGTGTTCCATCAGGCTCTACTTTTAATTGTTTTACAACTCTCTGCAGCAGCTGAAACATCAATCACGCGCCAACTTGACAATTGCAGTAGTACTGGAAAAAATGGACATTTTCAAAACGTTGAGTTCACATGTTACCCACGCAGCATGTTTCTGAGAACGTGGTTTTGAGAGAGTTACTGAAAGAATAGCATTTACAAAAGAGCTCGGGCACGCATAGGATACAAATGAGTGTCATGTTCCCACAGTGTTGTTGAAGTTGCCACTGTTGGTACTTCTAAATACTGTTCTGCTGCACACCTCGGGAAAAAGGAAAATGATAATATCTAAAATATGTGTGTGTATTGAGTAGTTTCTTTTTTTTTCAACATATTTGTCGGCATTTTTTTATGACGGTGTTTCTAAGGTTGTCATAGAGTCATATTTTAGTGTCATTTTCTAGTTTCGTAATCGCATGTTGTAAGTTAGAAAAAGTGAGAGTAAATAATGAAAAGAATGGCAGATCTGACGTACCTTGGGAATTTATGTTATACGAAGCATGGGCATGCAAGCTAACTTTCTTGTGATTTTTTATTCAGCGAAACGTTGCGAAGTTGCCCTAAATATACCTACAAATGCACGCAAAGACATACAATAAATGGCCGCATATGTTTGATTTTGTTTACAGTTGTTCACAATGGCTACAGCAACATTAGCAATATTAGCCCCGCCAGAAGCGGTAAGCTGATATAAAGCGCTGCTGTTGTCTAGAATCGTAGCCCTCGACTCTGCTACATAAATAAACCTAAGGAGGTCGCACCTGACTGCATATGATAATAACCCGACGTGATGGCTGTGTCATGGAAATACATATGTAGTGTTCATAAACAGTAAATCCACCCCTGCAACCACAAGTGGCGTTTAACGAACATTAGAGCCTACTACAAAGTTAGTTCTGAGACCTTCCGGGGCTCTGTGGTAAAAGGTTAGGAGAGAAGCAACTGTTTGACGATGTACGTGATGGGATTGTGACATTATTTATATTATTTATGCCATGACTAGTGGGTCATATTCGTCAAATCGTTTTACTCTGCCATATTTCTCTGTTTAAGCCAAGTTAACGGGCTGATCTTGAGAGCAACGAGACGTAAGCGGCTGTTTAGATGGATAGATAGATAGATAGATAGATAGATGGATAGATAGATAGATAGATAGATAGATAGATAGATAGATAGATAGATAGATAGATAGATAGATAGATAGATAGATAGATAGATAGATAGATAGATAGATAGATAGATAGATAGATAGATAGATAGATAGATAGATAGATAGATAGATAGATAGATAGATAGATAGATAGATAGATAGATAGATAGATAGATAGATAGATAGATAGATAGATAGATAGATAGATAGATAGATAGATAGATAGATGAGTGGGGCGAAGCGTCCGTGAGTCTGTCCGTTCGTTCTTGCTTCCGTCCGTCCATGCATCCGTCCGTGCGAGAATATATACGTTATTTAGTCTGTCTGTCTGTCTGTCTGTCTGCCTGTCTGTCTGTCTGTCTGTCTGTCCGTCCATCCATCCATCCATCCATCCGTCCGTTCGTCCATGCATTCATCTAGTGAACACTCCAAGTAACATCATCTGACGACTTTTCACCATCTATTCATCATATACAAGTACCACCATTTAACAGACATTTTGAGGACTGAACGATGGGTGGCCACTGCTACAAACATGGTATGAACAGCCCATGGTAAAAGGAGCTTCGCCCCTAAAAATTGGAGTAATATAGTGATAAAAGAGACCTATACAATTCGTGTGGTTTGGGCCTTCGTTCCTGTCAACGGCTGCATTGAGGAGTACACTCTGAAATTCTAATAGAAAACAAAAAATGAATCTTTGGCGTTGCGCACACCGTACTTCAGAGAACTGTTTGCCACTCAGAGGGACATTGTGGCACTGGCACTTTTAACAACGTATCCTTGCACACAAATGCGACCCGGAAACCTGTAGTGTTGTGGCGATTTCAAGCTGTGCGATGATTACCAGTGGTGACGTGGCTATATTGTCCCTTGCATTCGCCAGCAATTTTTTTACTTCAGGAGACCTCTCTATGGATTGATTTTGTTGAACAATTTTTTTGTAGTTTTCCATTGTTTCTTACTTTGACTATTTGATGCAGTGGCTGATCAGGGTAATATCTGCAGCTGCTGAATTTTTTTCCTGATTTTATTGAAAAGATTATCAACATCTGAGCTTCAAGCTCACAGTTGTTTTATCAGGAGCGCTTCAAAAAAGTTATGCAATAATTAGCCCGAGATATGTAAAAAATGATTGAAAGCTGAATCCTCCTTCTCTCATTACCTCTTAGCAGCCATTGGCATGTACATTTAGCACGATCTGTCTGAAAAAGTTTGCTACGTCATACTCGCTGGGCGTAACCTCCTTGGTTTTCGAAAGGTTTAGCGAGCGTTCGGCAGTAGTGCCATGAATACAGGAAACTAGTATATACCATGAACACGAGGTGGTTAAAGGTGGGAAGTGGACCCGAAGCGCAAGCCATAAGAAAGTGTGCGTGTGCCACCTCTAGTTTAGTCCTTGGAATGTCCGCTGGATGGCGGTGCTTCTATATGAGGAATATATTATGAAAAGATGACAGATGGTGGTACTTGGAGTGTTGAATAGGCAGACGAACGGACACACAGACAGATGCATGGACGGACGCATGGGTGGCTGCACAGATGGATGGACGCATGGATGAACGCAGGGAAACACGCACAGATGGCCGTGTGGACACACGAACAGACGCACGCACGGATTGGTAGACGGACGCATGGACGGTCACACTGACGGTCGCATGGACAGACGGAAACAAGAACGAATGGACGGACGAATTCTTCGCCCCATTCTCCATCATTCACTCCGTCGATATTCTGCCATTTTTTTGAAGTCTTACTATCAGTTTGAATGCATAAACTACCAGAAAAACAATTCGGCAGATCCCACGTACCTGGGAATCGACGTTATGCGAAGCATGTGAAAGGAAGGTGACCATGTTGCAATATTTAGGGGCGAAGCTCTTTAGAGCGGCACCCGTTCGTCCCTCGTAGTCGTAGTCGTAGTCGTAATCTGTAACCAGTGCTACATAATGACCTGCAAGGTGGTGCCGGTGGGAGATTTCTCCTGTGCTTTGTTTAACGATAAAAAATTCATGGCGTGCGCGTTACCTAAATGCCGAATGCTCCTTTCTCTCATTTCCCATTAGCAGCCATTCGCATATACATTGAGCACTATCTGACAAGAAAGGGTTGCTACCTTATACTCGCTGGGTGTAACCTACAAACTTTTTAAAAAGGTTTAGCGAGCGTTGAGCCGCAGTGCCATGAATACAGTGAACTAGTATATAATATGAATTCGAGGTTGTTAAAGGTGGGAAGTGTATACGAAGCACAAGCCGTAAGAATGTAAAAGCCGAATTCTCCTGCCTCTTATTTCCTATTATCAGCCATTGCCATGTACATTGAGCACTATCTGACAGGAAAAGGTTGCTACATCATACTCGCTGGGCGTAACCTCCTTGGTTTTAGAAAGGTTTAGCGAGCGTTGGGCCGCAGTGCCATGAGTACAGTGAACTAGTATATACCATGAACTCGAGGTGGTTAAAGGTGAGAAGTAAACCCGAAGCGCAAGCCGTAAGAAAGTGTGCTTGTGCCACCTCTCGTTTAGTCCTTCGAATGTCCGCTGGATGGCGGTGTTTCTATATGGGGAATATATGATGAAAAAATGCGAGATGGTGGTACTTGGAGTGTTAAATAGATGGACGAACGGACACATAGATATATGCATGGATGGACGCATGAACGGACACAGGGGCAGATGCAAGGACGAACGCAGGGACGGACGCACGAACAGACGCACACACGGATGGGCGGATGGACGCATGGACGGTCACACAGACAGACCCAAGGACGGACGGAAGCAAGAAAGAATGGACAGACAAATGCTTCGCCCCACTCTCCATCATTCACTCCATGGATATGCTGCCATTTTTTATTGAGCAAAACGTCAATAAATGACGCTCAATATATCTACAAATGTTGCACGCACAGATATATGTTGAAGAGTTGCAGATGTTTATATAACCAGTAGTTCGCACTTGCGCAACGATGCCAACTGGAACATGCATATTGGCGACACTAGAAGCTGATATGAAGCGCTGATTCTCGTTAGGATGCTGGCCCTGGACACTGTTACACAAATCAACTTTAACGCATAGCAACTAACTACTATTGACGTTAACCCAAGGTCACGGCTGCATCAAAGGAGTACATATGTGATGTTTATAAAATTGGGTGGGCAGCGCTGCAAAAACTACTGACGTTTCACGAATATTAGCGTTCATTAGAAAAGTAGTTCCGAGACCTGGCGCAGCTCTGAGGTAAAATACTTGATTGCCACGCAGAATGCTTGGGTTCGATTCTAGCTTGGATCCTGACATTTATTCTTTGCATTCGTCGCGTCGACGCTACCGATGTTGTGTATTTCTTAATGCTCGTGCGTTAAAATCGATCATATGTGTTCTCGTCGTTCCTGGGTGGATACTAAGTTTCAATCACCGGTGGTGCATACCCACGTACCAGCGGCACATACCCGCCCATGGCTATGTGTCACTGTCTGGCGGGAAGTGTTTGACGACGTGCACGATGGGATTGTGACATTATTCATGTCTTGAAATGCACGTCACATTTGTCCTATTTTATTATCCTCTCATGCTAATTTTGGTTCACGCCAAGTTAAGGGGGTGACCACGAGAGCACCCAAAACGTAAGCGGCTAGAATACAAAACCATTGGTCTAGTTGTGGGAGAGAGCTGCTAATGACGCACGTACTGCGAAGCCATTTTTGGTGGGTGCTTGCACGCCCTCTAGGGACGGAATCATGAACTACTAAAACAGATATTCTTGTAAACACTGACATGAGTGGCTAACACTGAGCTGAATGGCAGTTATAAAACTAAAACTGAAGCATGTGCTGTTCTGAAAGTGTCTTTTTCATCCACACGTTTCTGCCGGTCAGACTGTAGATAGATAGATAGATAGATAGATAGATAGATAGATAGATAGATAGATAGATAGATAGATAGATAGATAGATAGATAGATAGATAGATAGATAGATAGATAGATAGATAGATAGATAGATAGATAGATAGATAGATAGATAGATAGATAGATAGATAGATAGATAGATAGATAGATAGATAGATAGATAGATAGATAGATAGATAGATAGATAGATAGATAGATAGATAGATAGATAGATAGATAGATAGATAGATAGATAGATAGATAGATAGATAGATAGATAGATAGATAGATAGATAGATAGATAGATAGATAGATAGATAGATAGATAGATAGATAGATAGATAGATAGATAGATAGACGCTCAAAAGGCCTACAGTAGGAAATGATTCGATTGATTGATATGTGGGGTAGAACGTCCCAAAACCACCATATCATTATGAGAGATGTCGTAGTGGAGGGCTCCGGAAATTTCGACCACCTGGGGTTCTTTAACATGCGCCCAAATCTGATACAGTAGGCAATGAAATCGCGCACATTTATTATTTTTTACAAAGATGTTGATCATTATATTGATAAGTGACAGTAAGGACTTACCAAGTTTTTCACCATCATATAGAAAAGTGACATTAAAGACACTGCAGTTGTAGGAGCCTGGCTCATTAAAAGTCAAGTTCATATCAACTTTATATGACTCTCTTGTACCTGTTAAGAATTATTAGTCACCAGTATATAATGTAATTGATGTGCAATTCAGCAAATTGTGAGTTGTGAAAGTTTCACGTAACAACTGCTCAAGATTCCTAGTGCCTCAGGCTACATGAAGGGCTGTAATTATGATGGTTCAGAATATTTCTTTGACAATACTGTGCAGCTTTACTAACTACATACCTTTATGGTGGTACAAAATGAGAAAGAAAGTAAACAAAAGTTCCCCGGCCAGTAAAACTGGTATTACGGGTGTAAATTAATAAAAATTGGATGAGTAGGTTATTAAATCACATATTCACAAAACATTTTCACTAATTATTCGATCGTATAGGTTCGTGAAACCAAACGAAGGTGCCTTCAGGGGAAGGCGCATTGTACGCATTGCGACTGGCGTGATCTCTAACGGTCAATTTACACAGCTGCATGTGTTGCGGAGTATTTCTTGTCTTGTTGCCATGAGCCCTCATGACAGCTCCATGGCCTTGGCAACTCACGATTGCCTGCAGGCTCGTTGTCGATCATTTACTGCTGAATTGAGACGTCGCCTTCAATGTCTGCTTTCTTGCGCGATGATTATAGACACTGTTCTGCAAGTGTTGGGTGGCAAAGCCTACTCTGTAGTGAAGTTTCCTTGTTCGGAGTTTTTGAGGATAAGATAAACAACGTTTGATATCAGTTCAGTACAAGAATTGACCCTCGCAGAAAAAAAACTTTTTATGTCTGCTGTGTTTTGTGCGCAATTAGTACTTTAAAATTTGAAGAAGATATAAAGCTGGGAACATGAGGGAAAAATAGGTGCACGACGGTGCTATAAAATACCAACAGCTTATGTTACCTTCGCTTCTGCAGCATAATTTAGTCCGTATGTCAATAAGTTAATTTTTTTTCGGCTCGTTTACGGTTGTCTGATACAAAACTCAACGGAACCAGTCTAATTGTACTGACGTAGGCACGGAGTGGTTGTATCAGAAAGTCGTGATAAAATGTATCTATAACTAAACAGCGTGATTCATCCTCAACATCAATTTCTCATGCATGCAATAATTTTACAAAACATTATTCAACTTTGACACAGTGGTGAAAATTGTCGCAAAAATTGGTGAGAGAGGCCAGAAAGTAGGTTATAATATGCATTTTTCTTCTGTCGTGTTTTGGCTCCTCTCTATTTTTTTTACTTTTTATCAAGCTGTATTATCGGCGCCAAATAAAGTGGGGATAGTGGAGCGCACGGCCCTTGCATTAGCAATCATATAGCGCGCGCTGCGAGTTCTCACAAATGATATGACGAACAACATTTAAGGAAGCATTGCAAGATCGGAAGCTATAATACGGAGAACTGCCCCCCAATAACGTGCGCGCATCAATCTTTAATCATAAGGCTGCAAAGGGCACCATGCTCAGCGCTGCAGTTGTGTTGAATAAACTTTATTTGACTATAGTTGCGCCAGGGGCTAGTCCGCTCGCGTTTTATACGACGAGGATGGTATACGTAACATGCTTTAGATTGCAATGCCAACTCGTCCTAGCGATGGCAATTGTCTACAATAACCCACTCGTCGAGAAACTTAACTGGTGTCTTTTGTCAGTAAAAGTTTTCTTATCATCATCATCACCAGCAGCCCGACTACGCCACCTGCAGGACAAAGCCTTCTCCCATATTGTGCCAGTCAACGTGGTTCTGCGCTTGCTGCTGCCACTTTATACCCGCAAACTTCCTAATGTCATCGTCTCACCTGTCATCTCTCTTCGCCTCCTTGCCTTGTTTCAAAATTCACTCTGTGATTGTTGAAAAACAGCGGTTATCTTGCCTTCGTGCTACGTACTTTGCTCGTGACGAGTTTTTCTTACTGATTCCGACTTGATGCCTTGAACACCCGTTCGTTCCCTTAGCCACTATTCCTCTCTTTTTGTTCCTTTGGGACCATTCCTCACTGCTTCGTCCTCAATTCAAGCTGAATCTTTTTTGTAATCCTCCAGGTTCAGCTCCGTAGGTAAGTACCGGTAGGATGCAGATGTTTTATACATTCGTCTTGAGGTACAGTGGCAATCTATTATTCATGATTACTGAATGTGCTCTACACCATGCTTATTCTTATAGTTAGTTGAATTTCGTGGTTCGGCTCCACGGTTACTACCTGTCCTGAACAGACGTGTTTTTTTTAAACAATAGTCTTTCTTGGGTACCTTCGATAAAAAAAATTCAGTCTGTCTGTCTGTACGTTTGTCTGTTTGTCCGCCCCAACGATTCCTCAAACGACACGAAATGAACAACCCCATACGCAGCGCCCACCAATATTGCTCAAGGTTTAGCTTTCATTGTTGTGTGATTGCCAAATAAAATAGC
>NW_023612051.1:105000-138900 GCF_013339725.1 Rhipicephalus microplus | reverse complement strand
GGAATGATGAAGCATATATAAAAGTTTGGAATGTATTTAAAAGAGGATATTGACAAACAGAATTGCACAATGTCGCCTAACCAAAAGCGCATGCATCTTCCAAGGCGACGTTTCAAGTTATATTAGAAGCACGTGTTACCGCCCCTGATATACAGAGAAGGGTGAACACACCACTTCTATGCAGCTCAGCATGATATCTGAATTTGTTCACTTAATCGCGGGGTTACAAGACATTGCCAATTAACCTTAAAGAAATAACACGCCAACACCGACAAATTAGTTTGTCATGGCACCATTTAATTACTTTTTCACGATGTCAGCAAGGGGAGAACTTTTCATCGCACGCTACTTCATAAAAGGTTGTAAGAATAGCTTCTTGTCAAACAATTCATTGTGTGGCGAGCCGCACGCCTACTTATAAAATTTCATGCTCGTTGCTTCATGCACTGCATTGTTTCTTCGGCCCATGTCAGTGTCTACAAAGCGCAATTTTCAAGCAGAGTACAATTTGTGTGCATACAGCGCAACGCTGTCATGAAAATGCATTCATTACTAAAAAAATGCTGCGTGAACAACAACCGAAAAAAGTGCGCCCAATTGCTTTCAGTTCACTACCACATGCATTCATTATTAGGCTACATGCATAAATTTAATAGTCAGTTTCGAATGGGAGTGTTCATGACGACTGTGTTTCGCCGAGTAATGCACGGCCTTTGAATACCCGTGAAATCTGCAGTATTCAAGCAATTATTTCATCCAGCATTTATTATTGTGCAGTGCTTACCATGTGATTTCGATCTGGAGTGCGGTCGAGAGAATTTATAAATTTTGCATATTTTGTTTTTTATAATTATTGCAGAAATTGTACAATTGAAATAGCCAAGGTAATATAAACGTCCACGTCTCCGCAACAAGTCAGTGAAAACAGGTTATAACAGATTTTCATGCGGACAGTGACTATAACTCTTGCACCCATAGGCGTGCACCCTTAGGGTTCTTCATTACTGGGGGAGGAGAAAATGTTTTACGACACCACTCCTACACCCTACTCTCGATGGTTGAGCCCGAAAAAGAAAGAATTTGACAATGGACAAAGTAATGAAAATGACGCTATTACGAGCATGATATAAAGGCTTCCCAGCATTCCCCGCCTTTCCGGGGTAAAGGTGAGGAAGTAACAGTTGTTGATTTGTGGCAACTGAGGTACTCGGCCATCATTGCCGTCAAATTTTGTCTTGCCGTAACACGCAGTCTTAAATGATCGCGGATAATAGGCTTTAGATGATAATATTAGAGATAATAGATAATAGGCTTTAGCATAATAGGCTTTAGATGATCTGGGGTGCAACCTCTACCTCTTCCTCTGCTGCGCGCTCGTTGATGTCTTGAACCAAGAATATATTCATTGCCAAAATCACCAACGCTCCAGCGCCTCTGCATTTAATTCACGAGCATAACCCAAACACAAAGAAGGGAAAAAGTGGAAGTTGTTATTATACAGGCGAGTAGGGTGCTATTAAGGATTATAACTAAAAAAAGGAAGGTTGAGGATGGACGCAGCTCGGTCATTGCATACTCTGTGCAGTGAACAAAGTCAGTGCTCTATCAAAACCCCATTTGCAGTTCAGGTTACCGTCACTAGGAAGGACCATTCTGGGAGAAAATCCCCCGAGGGAACTGATTCCCAACCGGGCTACCAATTCCGACGCCGGGAAATCTCTTTTCCTCTTCTTCCCTTTAGCTCTCTCAATTCGGAAGCCGACTTGAGCAAAGAAAATGCTTTTAGCTTTTTGTTTGTTTTCCCTGACTCGAAAATTCTCACCTGTGAAACGGACGACGTGCCTGATATTTACACGTAAGCCCTCGCCAACAACAACAACAACAACAACAACAACAACAACAACAACGACGACGACGACGACGACGACAACGACAACCACAACAACAAAAAAAAAACATATGCCCGAGGTTGTCACTACTATTTTTCTCCTATTTGTATGCTATATTTTCTATCAATTTCGCATTAAGGTCCCAAAGCACACCACTATATATAGCTGCTCAGGCTGTTTAGTTCAATTCCTTACGGATCAAATTTTAACGGTAGTTTGATATTCGCATGACTTTTCTACAGTGATTTTAAATGGAAGCATTCTATAGTCACACCTATAGGTCACAAACCCGGCGTCGGTGGTGCAGTCGACACCCTAATTGCACATGCTAGCGTCTTGTGCCAACTGTCCTTCTCTCCTCTTTCTCTCGCCTTACAATGCCGATGCAGGCAGTGTCTGCTAGTAAAAAAACGGCCGTGAGTGCATCATGAAGGGCCCAACATACTCCCATGTAGCATTGACGCGCGCGCTTTAGGCACAGCGTTGCTACGTTAGCAAAACGCGAGCACTCTATAGTCTGACACCAGACGCGACCAGCATCAGTCGGCGCAGGCTGACGGCAACCGGCACGACATGCAACATGCTGCATGTCGCGCCGATGCGTTACCCAGACAACACTGCGTCTCCCTTTTTTCGTGGCGAAGGGACGCCATACGCGTTGCAACGCGCATGCGTCAAAGCAAGGCAGCGCGGCACCCGCCTCCTAGTGTATGGCAGAACCTGCGCCTGGCATGGCAACGCCGGCGTGACGGCACGAAATGAACGCCAGCGAGCACGCGCACCACATCAAGTCGAAATGTGTTGGCGCCTTGACTGTGGCATGTAGTCATGTTCTCACATGACTCGCATTTCATGATTACAATGTTTGCACCAGTCGGATACCTTCATCATCCATTGGCGTCACGCAATACCAAATTTGGCATATAGGAAGCTGGCGAAATGGCCGCGAGCGCATCATCCGTGTGGCATGTGGTCATATTGTTACATGACACGCATGGCATTGTTATCATGTTTGGATGTGTCATTTACCCATGTCACGCGTTCGTGTCGCATAATACCGAGTTTGGTACATGTGAAACTAGTGAAATGGCCGTGAGCGCATCATTAGCGTGGCATGTAGTCATGTTGCTACATGACACGCATGTCTTGATTTTCATGTTAGGGTCTGTTGCTTGTGTTCGCCATGCAATCATGCCATACCATACCGGTTTTGCAGCATGCCATGTGAATGAAACCACCACAAGAGCTGCAGGACAATGAAATGTAAATTATGACATTCATGACACACATATCATGATTTTCATGTTATGACTAGTCAAATTTGTTCTCCATACAGTCATGTTATGCCATTTCAAGTTTGGTATCGATACCATTACCCAAACGGCCAGAAGAGTTGAAAGTCGTAGGCGTCTACATAGATAGATAGATACGCTCAAAGTCACCGAAGTTCGCTAAGAAATGCTTCGCATTTAAAACAGATTGCTTGCGCTGCACAACCGTTCAACACGGGCCACACTCTATATTTAGGCACTGGATCACGTGTTCGAATTCAGTGAAGGGCGTCTTTATTATGTTTTCGCTGAACTTGACCCTTTGCTTGACTCTAGTTTATGCGATGGAAACGACATCACCTTCAACATAACCCGTGTACTCTGAGTTCGAGCCATGTATTCTACCAAAGAGCCACGGTGGCGCTTGGAACTCCGTTGGAAACTGCTTTTATGCAGGCTTCATCTCGGGAATTCAATAGCGTTAATATGAATAATCAAGTGTTTTAGAAGAGCAAAGGAACAACTAGGCGTTACACAATTTCAATTGCGTAACAAGTGTGTCGTCGAATGGTACAACCCCATTAAAATAACTCAAGGCATAACTCGTCATCGTCGTCAGCCACAGCACGAAAAAAAAATGCACGAAATCTTTTGCTAGTGTGTAGCGGGTACCGCGCCTCTCCGAAGATTGACGAAGGGTGGCATAGTGAATCCCCCAAAGTGGGTACGTGCCATTTAACTAGGGAAACGAACAAACAAACGAATGAATGCATCCTTACTACACAAAAATTACTACGATTCATGGCGTGGGGTAATTTCAAGAGAGCGTGTAGCAGTAACTTAATTAGTGTTTAAGAAAGACCCTGAAAGGCCAATTCTGCAGCTTTCACTGTGCCTATGCTGCGGTATCCGTGCAGGCCTAACATTTATTTTGTTTTTTGTTTTACTACACATATCTTTTCTTAGCCTAGGACACCCGCAATAGGCAATGATTGAATTCGAGGTAATCTATTTCTTGACCTGTTTTCACATTTAACTCCTGAAGTCGCTTTTACACGATGTGAGTTATCCGAACAGAGAACAAACATCTTCGACCATTTGATAATAGTGTGCTCTAAGAATTCAAAGGATGGTGGTGTTGCCACAGTGAAAAAAAGTGACTGCTAAACAATAGCTGCAAGTGTGCCCCAATCGTGCAGATCGTCAAGAGGTCGAGTGGTCGAGGTGACAAGTGGACTTTCGCGCTGGCTGACGGGAGTGTACAGTTTGTACATTTCACGGACTTTAAGCTCCAGGCTTTAGAACATGTTATGCAGAATGCATAGATAAGTTCGTCCTTCTATCGCCTTCCTAAATATCTGTGTATTTGGTGGAAAAAATTATTTTCGATATATAAACGCTATAGCACCGGTTATTCTGCTGCAATAGTTTACGGTCTAACAAAACAACTTTTCTAATATTTTGTGGACAACTGTAGGACATCTCGTCTTTACGCACGCTATTCGCTTTGCACAGCTCATGTCTCTATTACAATTAAGTGCTTGTTCCGTATACGTAAACTGAAAACATAGCTGTGTATGCCTTTTTCATAGTTAAGCAGCAAAATATGACTTAGTTGCGATTACATTACCGAGTGACTTGCTTTGTGAACTTGCCTTTAGAATATTGTCTTGTCGAGGATACATGTACTAAGGTGATATATTAATAGGCTAGTGTGTCCTTTTAACGCTGAAGCACTGCTAAACTCTACTCTTTTACATCGATTTCCTTCGTGAGGGCGCGCTAACAGAGGCCATTTCATTACTTAGGTATTAAATACTACAACTGTACGACAGCAGTGCAGGTGATTCATATCTCCAAGGTGTCTAGGATGTTTAACTCTGAAGTGAATAAGAAATTTTGTGAAAGCAGAACAAAAGTGGTAATGCAAATACCCATTGACAGGCTAAGCACACACAGGTGAAAAAAAGATATTTGTCTTTTTTTGTGGGCGTAACAAATCATTAAAATTGATAGGACAGCTTGTTTCTATACTTTATTTCAGGAATATTGGCGCTGCTGTGCGAAATACGCCAGCAGGTACTGAACGGATACAATATGAGGAATAATAACAGAAACAACGAGTGTGCGGAGTCTCAGTGTATCACATTGAAGGTTTCTACGAAATTAGTATTTTACAAAGCAGTCATGGGTCAGTACGTTCTTTCTTACTTGACAGGCAAAGTTTATAAAATGCGTGCGAGGTGTGTGCCGAAAAAATATTTAGAGACACATAAAGCTGAAGATCTCGGAAGAGATTTGAATTTGTAAAGTAAATTGTTACTATAGATAAAGTTTGCGTACTTAATCACGAACCAGAAGTTGACGCTGCCTGAGTGTTTTAGAAGGCGTCACAATCACCGAGAGTTGATAAGCAAATCACCTTCGTGCCTGACTATGTGAACAGTCTTTCGGAAAATGGGAGGAGTGGTAGCGGATCATTTCACCCCGAAAAGCAAACATGTGAAATGTGAGAAGAATTTGGACACCTTCCCATATAAACTGAAACCTGTAGTCAGAACAAAACTGTGCAAAACATTGCGGGAAGGCGACATCCTGTAGCGAGATAACGATGGGCCATATTCTACCAAGCGCACATCCCGAGAAATAAAGGAGTTGGGATTTGAATTTCTCCACCTACAGCCACACAGTTCGTACATGTCTCTGAGACTTTCATATGTTTGGACAATGGAAGAAAGCGCTTAGTGAAAGAAGGAATGCAAACAATGCAGAACTGATTGATGAGATGCGAAATGATTCAGTGGTGCGCAAAAACCTTTTTTTTTTGTCAGAGAAAAATAATGCAAGAACTGACAACGATCATGCAGAATATTTTGCGTTTCAGTGTTCTATCATCAGTTTATTTTCTCAGAAATGTGCTTACTTTTTGAGTTCTCTTTTATTCACTTTCCTACAGGTTATAAAAAATCTTATCATGAATTTCTCTGAAGCCAGTAAAAGTTATTTTCACCCCTTTCCGCTGATTGCTTTGCGGACGCACTTGTAAACAAATACCAGTGAATTCTACTGTGTGATAATTGAGCACGAGCACCGTTGAGATTCAAAGCACCGTGTTAAATGCGGCCAGCACACGTAAGATTGACTCACTCAAAACAATACAGTTCTTCCTGTTGTCTTGAATGAGAGGTCATACATGACCTACAGACAGATTCTCGTTTGTTCATACTTGTAGCAAAGATGAACTCCATAAGGTTCTGCTGGCGCAAATTGCGTCTTTCTTTCAATTACGTGACTTATATAATTAGTTTTTTTTTCAAAACACGGTTTCGATTAAATATCAGTAACATGCTCTGCATTTGTTCTATCACTTTGTGAGAAATAAGAGCGCTCAGCCACATTTTTTTTCTTCAACACACAGAAGGCTAGTGATTGGCGGGTGGAAATCACTTAAGCCACAGTACTGGTTTCAAAGACGCACAAAAGGGAAATATTTGGGTAATGGCCTTGGAAAGAGAAACGTGAGAAAACATTTAGGTGCCCTTTGCACAGACAGTGGGAGATGTGCGCTTTGTGCAGCAGTTTTAATTAGACCAGTGTCTTTGTTAAGTCGTCATGCCCAAATAAGTTGGCTAAATACACAAGCGTTTTATAGCATAAACGTCCTTCTGGCGTATTGTAAACGCCCCGCAAATGCACAAAGCAGGCGTCCTGCTGACAGAATGCTTACCTCCGAGAAAAAAATTCTTTAGGGTCGTTACAGCCTTACCGGAAATTAGGCAAGCGCTGCGGTTTTCTGCGTTGTATTTTTGTTCTTTGCAGAACCGCAATTACAAGGAGAGACACGCACTGCCAAAGACTATGACGTCAGTACTAACCCCCTCAAAACTAACACGCCAAGCATGGCAAGGCACACTTGACAAAGATAGCTCCTCCTATCGAAACGTCAGCCAAGCTGTCTGAGGCGCGTCCACTGTTAATCCAACTTATTTCACTCTAGTGCTATATCATTTTTGAAACGTAAAATTTGAAATGCACTTTCGTCTTTGGTCGGCTCAAAAGGCAGTCAAAGCCGTCTTGCGCTTTTTGAGGACTTCAGGCCTATGTGAACGCTTTTAGCTTTTCAGTAGTGCCACCGCTGCATACGTGTCAGCCCATTCACTGACAATTTTTTTATCTCTTTCTCTTCTCTTTTTTCTCTCTCTATCATCTCTATATTCCCCCTTCCTATTACCCCAGTGTAGGATATCAAACCTAGCAAGTGCCTGGTTAACCTCACTGCCTTCTCTTGTGTTGTTCATGTCCTTACTTTCTATATTTCGAAATGCAAGTGAACGCTCAATGTGCGTTCTGTCAATGACAGTGCATGAATTCAGCTCTCCTCCAACCACTTCGTTAGGGATGTTTTCGTGTTATTGCTTTCATTCCTCAAACATAACCTAAGCTCTGCTGCTGAAGGCATCATTTTTATAAATCAACACGTTTTATTTAAAAAAAACGACAAACAATATCACAGTGTGTTCATCCAGTAAGGTATGGGCGACATAATGCTATTCAGCATTCGGTGAACTCATAAGGATGGGTTCCTTAATTGCTCGCGTGCAGCACAATGTCATACGGCAAGATACTTCACTATTCAAGTGTAAGTACAGGTGACTGCACTTGCTTTTGAGCTTCGTGCTTTTCTTGCGAAGGTAGACATAATTACTCAACAAGGTGGTAAGGGTAAATACAGGTAATTTACACCCGAACGCCCGGACGGCTATGTGGAGTTAGGAACCCATGGTGGTTGATGGAAGGATCGATCATCTCTGTTTTGTGGCGATAATGACGACCTGTCGTGGTAGAAACGTGGTGAGCGCCTTCGTTAGCAGTGGAGAAGTTGTAACGAGGTAGCGTTTGGGCCAAGTGAAACGACTTGAAACCTTCAGATTATCGATCACATTGATCACTCCTTTTCTTGTTCTTCTAAATAGTGGCGATGAATGGTTGACTCCTGCGACGTAACCAACAGAGGTCTCGTTAGGTAGTTCTCAAAATAATGCGAAAACTGTATATAACGTGATAATTTGGCAGCGTTATTCTGCGCATTGTTCCTCTGAAAACGTTATAGTTCAGCAAAAGTAACGTGGAGGCAGCGGTGGTTCTGTGAAACCTCTGTGATAATGCCTGTCTTTTACATAACATCTATATCTATCACTCTGATGAAGAGATTTAGATGTGCCGCAAGCCTTTTATAACCAATGGAAACAACAGTGATAGAAAAACTATTACAATACTATAGCACTTTGTCTATCAGAGGTTCTTCTTGGGTCTTTTTTTCTTTTTATCAACAGAAACTTACTTGTAGACATAGACGTTTTTGTGATCTATGCACAGGCTTGTTCAGAACATTATTTGCATTGTACGACATTATACTTTAGAATTGTTGACCGGAATGGTCTTTGCCACGTGTATGTACACTGCATTGAAAATTTTATTTCGTCATATGAAGTACATTTTAAGCAATCTATTATTAGTCAACATAAAACATTCTAAACACAAAGGCAGACAGAATTACTCAATAATAACATGCTTTATATCAATGCAAAATATAAACGTCTGCTTCTAGTAATTGTGAAACTTAAAGCTTAAGCTTGCCTCTGTGATCTTCACCTCAACATATAAAACAACTATGAAACGTATGTTCAACTATAAAGCATATGTTGATACCTAATAAAGGTATCTTAGGCCTACCTATTCATTCAGTCTCCCTTCTACAAAATATGCGCTAGCTGCCCTTTATTGTTATTTTTCGAATATTTTCTTGGTATAGCACACGTGGGAACGTCTCATCTTTCACAATATCTCCTAAAGTTCTTCATTATGATTGCAGTAAGCGTTCCTTTTCCTACAGTATTAATTAAATCATTCATTATTCAAACAAAATTTATTCAAATAAACGTCACAAGAGCAGCTAAAGATGACGCTTGTTGACGCGTTACGTGTAGTTGCTTGGTTTGGGTCCAGCATAAAGAAAGTTTTGTAAAAGTAGTGCATTTAGAAAATGTGGTTAGCAATTTTATGTAATGGGTACTCAACTATGGGAGAGCATAAAGCTGTCCCGTGGGCGTTCTATTTGATGAGGCCACGTCGACGAAAATTCTAGGGATAAATTCCTATGGCTCGCATCACTGCTGCTTAGTTTTGTGTTGATAGAAAGACCTGCTCTTTTATCAAAGACGCTAACATTAACAGACTCGGTGTTTTGTTCAAATATTACATGTTATATAAAATGAAAAGCTGTCTGCTTCTCCCATATCCGACTGATCCTACAATGAAGATATTCTGTTATCCCATGTTTCCCTGTCAGAGTTGAGTACAATTATCAGTCACCTTCGTAAGGAACACTGTTCACTTAAACAATATCATAAACAAAATAATAGTAGGTTTGCTCAATTTTTGCCATGTTTATAATCATTCATCTTTAGGGCCGTTTATAGTCGGCCAGCATGGGCGGCTCAGCCCATTGAGCCGTTAAAGATCAGTGTCCTGTAATTTGGCGTTTGGTAATCAATGACAATAGTGTGTAATTAAAGGAAAAGACAAACACACGCAGCGGTACATGCGACTCCTAGCTGAATTTTAGGAATCGTAATATTTATATTTTTATAAATGTCTACGTACTTTTAGAAACCATCGTATCTGTAACTCGCACCACCTTCAGAGTCTTCACCATGGCGTCATCTTGCCAATTTGCCAATGGTCACACGGTGCCTTCTAAGGCTGTGATTGTTTGCTGCTTTGTTTTTAGTTTCCACAAATTTTAAGAAGAAAGCGTTTTGTTCAAGGGTCTACCAAGACTTCAGGGCCATATTTCTGTCATCAAATGATGTACAAATAAACACTCGATCAGAAGATAAATGAAAAAGTTCTGTCAACGTGAGGGACACCACTAGGGGGCCACGGAGTGCAGACATGTTTTGTGTGGGCTCCATAACTTTCTTAAGTTTTTGGTGGTTTGTCTAACTCTTCATGAAAACCATTCTCGCCATCGATCAGCGGAATTTCAAGGACTCCTCTATCACCAAGTTTGCCAGCTGGGCCCACTTTTTGGCCGCTTATCAGAGCCTTTTCCTTCGCTACGCTGGCACGAACGCCAAGTCCAGCGTCTCTACGTACTGTGCTATAGCCCGGCCGCTGCGGTGGTAGGGCTAACCAGCCTGAAGTGTCGGCGGACCTCCTCGGAGCTCCAGATTTCCGACGGAAACGCACCAGGCCTTTCCAAGAGATAAATGAATGTCGTCGTGGTAGATGGAGAAGAGATTCGGCCGGAAGATTTCGGCGAGGAAGCAGGATGGTGCATCGTCCGGAAAACAAAACAGGCCGATGGCGCGTCCAAGTCGGCGCAAAAGCAGCAGGCGAAGACGCAGCAAGCGACGGCTGCCGCATCGACTACAGGAATAGCCCCATCTGCGGCCACGGCTGCGTATTACAAGAAAAGGTGTGCCCGTCAATTGCGGTACCTCGCTAAGGCGAGTCGAATGCCAGAGCTACCACCCGATGATTTCAAGATCATCGTACGCCGTAGAGATGGCTTCGACGGGGCCGAATATGGAATGGATCGCCTTTCTTGCTGCCTACGTAACGCGGTAGGTATTGGCAGAGAAGCAGGTAGAGAAGATAGCATCTGCCTCAATGTGATGCAAAACGTCATTGTACTCATCACACAGTTAGCAGACAGAGCGACGACAGAAAATAGCGCAAAGAAACGGGGACACAAGACGAGGACACACGGCACAGACAGAGCCACACGCTACGGAGCCATCAGCAAGCTTTGCATCGGTGGCAAAGAGTTTGCTGGTAATGCTTATCAAGCCACCCCGGAAAACACTTCAAAAGGCCTTATTAGGAACACTTCCAAGGACGAGAGCCCGGCGGACATTTTTAATAACTTAGGGACGCAGCGCAACCACGCCGTGCTGCACGCTAAGCGCATGGGTACCACTGACAACATATTCATATTGTTTGACGGCTTCAAGTACCCAGACACGTTTACTATGGACCTGTGCTTGTCAGATGCTCCCTGTACAAGAAGCACATCGACGTCTGCTATGAGTGTGGCAGGCTGGAACATCGCTCTGACGTGTGCCCCTACCCGCAGGACAAGATATGCCATGGTTGTGGAAGCAACAACCCGCCGTCTGACCATCGATGGGAGCCGCGGTGTCAACTGTGCGGCAAAGGCCACCTCACAGGAGACCGCAGCTGCAAAGCGAAATACGAGACTCCGTACATTGTCAAGCGTCGCCAACTAGAGTGAAGACGACGAGAAGAAGAGGAAGCGGCCGAGGTGTATGGCAGCAGATACAATAGCAGCATCGGCACAGGAGGCAACGCAGGTCACTACGGTCATTATCCATAGTTTGACAATAATTCATGCAACGCCAGCCCAACAAGACGTTCGACTAGCCGAGACGCGAGAGGGGGCAGGGGGAAACGCCGGTCCCGTTCTCGCAGCCGCACACCGACGCCGAGAAGCACGTCGAAGACGCGTGGTGGTTCCGATCCAGCCACTGCAGTTTTTAACCAAGGCACACAAAGTCTGCAGTACCGGACGCGGCGGCAGCCGCAACAAGGGCACATGAGCACTGGGCAACAGGTGAGATGGGCGGATGTCGCCGCTTTTACCGCCGGTGGCGTCACTTCCGCGGGTCGTTCTCTTGCTCCCGCCGTCGGTGGCGGTGGTGGAAGCTAGCTCGAGCAAGCAATAGAGCGAGCGCTAGAACAACGCCTAGGACCGTTACAATCGATCATTTCTGAGCTTTAACGCGAAAACGCTATCCTCAAAGCGGAAAATTTCTTGTTAAAAGGCGAGGCTCCACAATCGCAACCTTGGCAGCAAGAGGTGACGCCGCTGCCACCTTCGTCGCTTAGGTCCTCGACTTCCACGCAACCCGAGGCGGTGGAGATGGACACGAACGATGAGAGCGGTTCGGGGGAAAAGGCAGACGGCCGCGACGACCACCCGTGTACCGCGAAATGAATTGCACTAGATCCTGCGAGATCCGAACCCCCCTGGCGAAGTGAACTTTATGAGCAACTACAAAAACGCATCGATATTATAAAAAACAGCCTCGTTGAGCGTTTTGCAAACCTTGTGGCGCAGATGAATAACATGTTAAACAGTGCGATAACTAAACTGTCTGAGCAAATGGCTTAAATGCTCACCGCGCATGTGGCACGCATAGAAAACATAAAAACCCGGCTGCCGCTAGCTGGGGGCAGACCGATTAGAACGATAAACAAGCCGTACGCTAGACAGCAACCAAGTCAACAACAGCAAAACACGCTGACAAACGCAAAGACGCCAATTCAGCCGAACCCAAGTCGCCTTGGCGGCGATGGGTTAAATTAAATGTGACTGTCACCATGGCTAGACACGCACACAATCCTACTAACACTAGCCAACAACAGTATAAGATCTGGCAGTGGAACTGCCGGGGTTATAGGAAGAAGCGGGGCAACCTAGAGCAATATATTCGCGGCCGCGCAACGAATTCTGATGTTATCATTTTACAGGAGACAAACTATCCGGCAAAACTTGCTGGTTACAAAGCCATAAACGCGGCAGCTACTGACAGCAGGCAGAGAAAGCAACGTGTGACATCCCGCTCGGCACATGGCGGGTCACCGGGGGTGGCCGCGGGACGTCGGCGGCGGGGCGTTCCGTTCACGTCGTCGGTGCGCCTGCGGTCGCCACCGTCGCACTCGCCGCTTCGGCGCCGGTCGTCACCGTGCTTGTTAGACGTAACGTCACAGTGGCGCAGCGTGGACTTGAGTGTGCAAATATACCACACGTTTTCGTAGAATTAATTGCTAGGCGTGGGTGAGGACTGTTTGTCCTTAACGTATACAGTAAACCCACGATGCAGCACTGATTTGGGGAGCTGCTACGGATGACTAGCACGGCCGCCAACGGGGAACCTCTGCTAGTCGCGGGTGATTTTAATGCGCCGCACGGGGCCTGGGGTTACATGCGTGAAATGCCTAAAGGCAAACACCTCTGGGAAGACTCGCAAGACTTACGGCTTGAACTCGTCGCGAACACCGCCGATCCAACACGCAGGGGCAACAGCGTGAGTGCAGACACGCTCCCAGGCCTTGCGTTCGTATCGAATGTAACCGCAGCGTCTTGGCAAAACATGCAAGAGGACTTGGGGAGTGGCCACTCGCTTATATAGATTATAATTGACACGAGCCCGAGTGATCGTGGAGCATGCTCAAAAGGCACCGGCCGTAAATCTAAACAAGTAAAGTGGGACGCGTTCCGAAAGAAAGGATAAGAAAGAGGGCGCGGCGACGAGCCCATCACAAATATAGACGAATGGACTGCGACGCTCAATAGGCACGTAGATGTGGCAACGTGTTGCATTCCGCCCGAGGCGAAGCTTGAAGTAATCGACAGCCGGCTGCTACATATGTGGGAAGCAAAGCAAGCCCTACCAAAGACACAACCGGGCATTGCAAAAATGCATGGCACAGTTAGACAGACAGATCGAGGAACACGCGTTCAAGGTATGTATGGCACAGTGGGAAGACATGGGTAATGGCTTGGAGAAGCAGATGCGTGGGGCGGGTGCTTGGCGTCTCTTTCGGCATCTGTTGGATCCAAAGGAAACTCGGGTCACCCAAGGCCATAAAACTCGGAGACTTGTTAAAGATTATGAAGCTGCGAATATCCTCACCACAATACGAGACCGTTACCTTAAGACGGAAGACAGCGCCTAACACCCCGATTACGACGGAGTTGATAATGATAAATTAGACGCAGAGTTTAGCGAGCCAGAAATTCGAGCAGTCCTTTTCAAACTTGACTCCCGGTCGGCGCCAGGACTAGACAGGGTTACCAACAGGGCTCTCCGAAACTTAGATGATGAGTCAACTTCCCTATTGGTAACTTACGTCAACGAGTTCTGGATGGTGGTAAAAAACATTTATTTCAGAAAAAAGTCTACTAGTGCTGACGTGGCCCATCGGCGTGCTAGAGTGGCAAGCCCTATTCCGGGACGCCAGTAGAGCTGGAAGCTGCCCGTGCGCACTCCACCAAGGAGCGTTGTGCAGCCAAGGTAGA
This sequence comes from Rhipicephalus microplus, assembly GCF_013339725.1. Classification (NCBI taxonomy): domain Eukaryota; kingdom Metazoa; phylum Arthropoda; class Arachnida; order Ixodida; family Ixodidae; genus Rhipicephalus; species Rhipicephalus microplus. The sequence continues at coordinate 124,630 of NW_023612051.1, read as the reverse complement.
GCAGCCGAGCAGGTGCTCCTCTAGAGTCTCTCTATTTGGGATGGGAAAAGGGGATGAGAAAGGGACGGGATTAACAGGACACGATGCTACGACGTGATATGTGTCGGCGAGGACATGACAGGTCGAGAAGGTGCCATTGATTTCCGGCAAAAAGTGCCTGGCGACCGCCCGACCGATAAAGGTGTTCGTCTGCAGGCGGTGTAGCAGTCGTTCGTCCGCTTTCTCCAAACCGCGTGCGAGGTCCGGGTAGAGGCGGCGCAAAACCCGGTAATAAGCCAAAATTTCGCGAAAGCGCGTCAGGTTGGTATTGCCAGATTCCGTCTCGGGACATGGAGGGGCAACGGGCCGGATAGGAGAAGCGCGGGCAGCGTCATTTGCCGCCTCGTTGCCGGGCAGGCCCGAGTGGCCTGAGGTCCAGACTATACGAATGGGATGAGGGTTAAACCGCCAAGAGGCTGTCTGTAGTAGGCTAGCCGCCAGCGGGGCAATTTATCCCTGAAGGTATTGAGAACAGGCCGAGCGCGAGTCCGTCAGGATGGTGCGTGAGGCAGGGTGAGAGGCGGCCAAAGCTATGGCAACCTCTTCAGCGTGCGTTACTGTGTCTGCCCGAAAGGAGAGGCCATCTACGTGTTTGTCCTCTGTAATCACGGCAGCCGTGAAGTGACCCGAGTGGGAGGGACCCGAGACGTCCACGTAGAAAACACCAGGACGATTGGAGTGTCGCGTATGAAGGGCCACGGCGCGTGCTAGTCTACGGCCAGGACGGAAGCCGGGGTTCATCTTACGGGGTAGAGGTTCCACCCATAGCTTTTGACGCCAGAACTCTGGTACCGGCTGCAGAGGGTCTTGGTCAGATATCGGGTTAAGGCCAAGTCTGTGTAGAAGACGGCGCCCTGAAGGCGTCTGCGACAGTCGTATAATTTTGTTAACGCGATGAGCTTCGCGCATCTCTGCAAAGGTGTTGTGTACCCCCTGAGCCGCGAATCGGCTGTTGGAAGTTGCAATAGGTAGATCAAGAGCGCGTTTGTATAGTGAACGAAGAAGGACGTCCACCTGGTGCTTGTGTCGACGACGCAGGCGAAGGTAAGGCAAGGCGTAGAGGACGCGACTGGTCACAAACGCGTGGGCCAATCGGAGGGACTGAGACCCGCGGAGGCCGCCGCGCTTGGTAGAAACTCGCCGTATCATGCGGCTCAACTGTTCGCTGGTGCGTCTGAGGCCTGCTATTGTGCCCTTTGATCCAAGGACAATGTGAGGTGAAGGCCAAGAACCCGAATATTTTGCACATACGGGACGGGCCCGGACGGAAGAAAAATTTGAGGCGGAGGTAGCGGAGAGACTGAAAGAAGAGCCGATTTAGCTGGAGAGCACTCCAGGCTGCATGAACCTGCGTAGGTGTTCACCATAAGCGCAGCCTTTTGCAGGCGTTCTTCGATTTGCGCTAAGGAGCCGGTGTTGGTCCAGAGTGTGATATTGTCCGCATATAGTGCGTGTTGTATTCCCTCGACCTCTCTTAGAAGAGAGGGGAGGTTCATCATCGCCAGGTTAAAAAGCAGAGGAGACAGGACTGCCCCTTGAGGTGTACCCCGCGTGCCTAATAAGTACGGACCGTGTTCGATAGAATTAAGGTGAATGAAGGCGGTGCGATGTGGTAGAAAGGCGCGAATGTAGTTGAAAGTCTTCTGCCTGCAGTTTGTGGTAGGCAGGTTAGTGAGTATAGTGCTGTGTTTGACGTCGTCGAACGCCCCGCGGACATCGAGAGCGAGCACGGCTTTATCGTTATGGCGCATAGTAGTCGGCTCTATGATATCGTGTAGAAGCTGGAGCAGGACGTCCTGCGCCGACAGATGCGGGTGAAAGCCAAACATCGTGTCGGCAAAGGTCCTCCTGGCCTCCAAATAGGCGGAAAGGCGTTCGCGAACCATGGTTTCCATGACTTTGCCTGCGCAAGACGTAAGTGAGATGGGTCTCAGTGCCTCAATACTAACGGACTTTGCCGATTTGGGTATGTATGCCACGACCAATGTGGTCCATTCCATTGGAAGCGGAGAGCCGTCCCATATCGAATTTATAAGGTGGAGTAGCGAGAGGTGTGCTTGGTCGGGAAGATTTGCCAGGAGCGATACTGTGATTCCGTCGCATCCAGGGGCCGTGAACCGTCGCATTTTCGTGAGTGCAAGTCGTAAATCGGAAAGCGTGTATGGGGCGTCGAGGTCGGTGTTAGGGGCGCCGGAATACGTATATGCTGGGCCTGCGGGATCAATTGTGCGACAGATGTAGCGGTCACAAAGTTCTCGCGCGAGTTCATCCGTAGTGCCCTGAAAGGCATGCAGAGCACAGTGGAGCTTGCGTTGTGTTTCTCCCCTGGTGGTGGAGGGATCGAGAAGGCTTCTAAAGAGTCGCCACGCACTCTTAGAGCTCATCTGGTTTGCAGCCTTCGAACTGGTGTCTGCCCAGTTAGCATCGGAAAGTTTTGCGGGGTATGCGGCCGCCTCTGCAGTGAGCACCTCAATGCGAGCGCGAAGTTTCCGATTAAGTTTGTTGCGTTTCCAGCGCCTTACGAGCCCGCGGCGAGCGTGCTAAAGATGTAGGAGGTGTGGATCGATTGCAGAAGTCAAATTAGAGGTTGCAAGGGTGCGAGTATTCGCTTGTTTCTAATGGAGGGCGTATGATGCCCACGCTGCATATTTGGTCGAGGAGAGGACGGCGGGGAATGGTTGCATTCTGAACTGAGTCCAATCGGTGAGACGGGCTTGGCCCCATTGTTGGCGCATTTTCTGCCGCGGTGTGAATGAAATGCGGAGTAAAAAGTGATCGCTGCCTAGGGTTTCGCCTAAATTTTCCCATGTGGCATCGCGGATGTGACAGGTGAGGGAGAGGTCGGGGCATGTGTCTAGCGTGACCGAGTTGCCGGAATGCGTGGGTTGTGCCGGATCGGTAAGAAGCGTCAGGCTCAGCGAGGAAATGAGCTCCTTGAGCTCTCTGCCCCGGGCCTTCTTGTAGTGGTAACCCCAGTGAGGGCTGGGGGCATTAAAGTCCCCGACACTCACCAGTAATTGTCGGGCCGCTATACGCAGCGCCCGATAGAAGACATGCGCAAACGAAGCCCTCGCAAGGCGAGGAGGACAGTACACGTTTAAGATATGTATTGATGGTTGGCCCCTCCGCTGAGACAGCACTGATATCATGCAGTAGTCGTAAGGAATATTCAGATCGAGGTCAATCTGTATAGCCGTGTAAGCTTTATGCACGAGAAAGCATGTGGTGGTGCCGCCTACATAGGAGCAGTATCCAGAAAGGGATGGAGCAGGGCCAGATTCTTGGAGCGCCAAGACGGCCGGCTGAGAGCCAAGTGAGCTGAGGAAAAGGGAAAGATGTGAAAACTTTCGCCTGTTCCCGAAGCCTCCAGGGTTCCACTGTATGATCTCGAATTTAGACGCAATGTTTGAACAGGACGTATGATTGGTAGCCATCGTGACTGTCTTAGGTTTTATATTTGGTCCTCGATGTCCCGCTCGGAATCCTCAGAGGCAGGGAGGGGCATGGAGGCCGAATTGTCCGACGTCGGGGTGGTAGTAGCCACCTTACGACGACGCCGTGGAGCTGCACCCTCACTGCTCACCGAGCAGGAGCGGGAACGCGATGCCTTGGGTTGAAACTGGGTGATTGCCCAGGCTTGAATAGCATGGGTAACCTCTACTACTATGCGTTGGACCGAGAAGCTGGTGAGGAGGTGATTAATCGAAGCTTCGACGCGCGTGAAGCGTTCCTCTACGCGCGGGGCGCGCTCTTCGCTAGGGAGAGTTTGGTTAGCGGGCAAGAGAACCTGAGGTGCCCCAGGAGCCTCAAGAGCTTCTGGAGTAGATGTGGCACCGGTTCCGAATGCTGGAGTACACATGACTGCTTGAACCGTTGGTTTAATGAGAGTGGACTTAGCGCGAGGACTAAGCTTGGACGTAGCTGGCGAAGCCGCCTGGACAGAGGAGGCAATACCGGATGGCCTTGCAGTACACTGTTGTTGGGGTTGAAGTCGCTTATTTAAGAGTTTGAGTTGTTTAGTTAAAAGAGAATTTTGCTTTTGAAGTGCCGCAACTTGCTGGCGAAGGGCCGCAAACTCGGGAGAAGGAGGATCGACAGAAGGGGGTGAGAGAGGCTTAGAAGCAGCATTCCCTGCCCAACTGCTCACCTGAGGTACCACCGCTGGTGCTTCGAGCGGTGGGAAGGCCTGGGTGTTGTCGTGGAGTGGTGGAGCCGAATGATGCAGGTTGGTGCTGCTCTCTGGCTGTGACAAACATGAGGTGGTCCCCCGAGGAGATGTTGAGGGCTGCTTGCGTTTCCGGTATTTTCGATAATTTGCCGTGCAGCCACTGATCCCAGTCTCATGGGCGCCGTGGCAGAGGAGGCACTTGGGGTGGCAGTCATGGGCATTGAGACCTGCAGGTGCGGGGGTTCCACATTTGGCACACTGGGTTGGAGCGGTGTGAGGACACTGAGGTGGTCGATGACCGATGGTACCGCACTTGGTGCAAACTGGGACCGTTTTTTTGTAGGCGCGGATATACGTCGCCACGCCGTGGTAGAAAAGGAAGCGGGGTAACTTCGTGCCCTCGAAAGTCATCACCGCCGCCGCGGAATCTCCGAGTTCGCGCACCGCGAGGATAGTACCTCGAGGCCAATGCAGTTCTGACTGTCTTCTCCGGGCTTTCAGCAGGGTTTATGTTGATGACGCCCTTGCATGTATCCCCTGGTGCCTTGGCGTGGCCCCTAACGGGCAGCTGCTGATCCCCCACTTGCAGCTGGAAGTCCCCGAGGAGTCGCTGTGCCATAGGCAAAATGGTGGTCCTACAGACCAAAATGTTTTGTTCCCAGATCGGCCACACTTGAATTTTCGTGGTAGTCCGGTCGCCGAGGTAGCTGCGGATGACGTCGCCCGCGCGATCGGCCGGGACGGATGTGCATAGCTCGCAGGGAACGCGAGGTTTCACTACTTCGCTGTAATCGTTGCGAGAGAGGCGAGGAGTTTGACGCGGAAGCCACTTGCGTTGCTTCGCTGGCTGCGAGGACGGAGCAGAGGTAGGCACACCACCGGAGGGATGGCGAGCCGGCATTCCTTGCAAGGCTGGGGAATGGTGGCCCGCTGTGGCGTCTCGTTGTTGTTGAGACGCAGACTTCGATTTCGCTTGCTTGCGTTGCCACAGTCTCACCCTGTCGTCGAGGTGTTCGTCTTCTGATGGCATAGTGTTTACGGAGGATGAAATCTCCATGGACAGCACTTGGCTTGAGGTAGGATCATAGCCCGTAACCACGTTAGCGGCCGCCATCGCCGGGCTGAGAGCCCTTAGCGAGGCGGCGTTGTAGCCGGGAGTGAAGGGCGTCCCTCAAGTTGTCAAAACTGGACCCACCTGGACGAAGGTGTTGTCTAGGCGAAGCGGAGAACTTGGCGGTGACAATAAACCCAAGTTTCAGGGGTACCAAGGTGGATGTCCGCAAAAATAGCAGAAAATCTCCAAGTTCTGGAGAGACGGCTCCCTTCCCGAAGCATGGAAAAGAGTTCGAGTTGTCATGATACCTAAACCAAGCAAACAAATTGCGCTCGATAATCTGAGGCCAATTTCGCTTACGTCCTGTGTAGGAAAAGTCATGGAGCACGCAGTTCTCATAAGAGTAACCGACTTTCTCGAAGATCGTGACGCATTCCCGCACACTATGCTGGGATTCCACCACAATCTCTCCGCACAGGATGCCCTACTTCAGCTAAAGCACCACATTGTTGACGACACTACGAGCTCCACCTAGACGATTCTTGGTCTGGATATTAAAAAGGCATTTGATACCGTCAAACACCAATCGATACTGAAACAAGTTGAGGCATTAGGTCTAGGTCGAAAATGCACAACTACATACGTGATTTTCTTGCAAGCAGGTGCGCAAGTGTCGTGATCGCCGACCAAGAGTCCCAAGATTTTCAAATGGGATAGACGGGTATGCCACAAGGCTCCGTAATATCACCATTACTTTTAAATTTAGTGCTATTGGGGCTACCAGAGAAATTAATGGAAATACCCGGACTGTATCACAGTATAAACGCGGACGACATCACCCTCTGGGTTCCCCGACGAGGTTGTGACGGTCACGTCGAGAGAACGCTACAGGCGGGAGTAGACAAAGTTCAGGAGTACTTGCAAGGAACGGGCCTTGAGTGATCAGCAACCAAGTCCAAACTTTTAATCTACAATCCCACAAGCAGAGGTCACAAAACCCCACGTAGCGAGGAAAGGGAATTCTTCAAAATACGTGTTCTGTTGGCAGACGGCACTCCCATACCACACGTAGACAAAATTCGAATTCTGGGTTTACACATACAGGCAAATGGCCATAATGGTGAGACTGTGCGCCGACTCCGTCGTTCAGTAGACGACGCGATCAGACTTTTGCGTCGTATCACGAATAGACGTAACGGTCTGTGCGAACACTGCACGATCTGTCACGTGCAGGCCTACGTGATAAGCCGAATAACATACGTTGCCCCTTACCTAAAGTGGATAGGCTCAGAAAAAAACAAAGTCAACTGCACGATTTTTAAGACAGCTATCGGCCTCCCGAACGACGCAAGTACCAAAAGATTTCTAGAGCTCGGACTTCACAACTCACTCGACGAGTTAATTGAGGCCCATGACGTTGCGCAATACGAACGCTTAACCAAATCAATGACAGGTCGACACATCCTTGAGTCGCTGGGCATCAGATATCACGCTCAGCAAGGAGAAAAGGTGGACGTACCTACCTCAGTCCACGAACGCTTGATCGTTCCGTCGATTCCTAGGAATATGCACCCGACGCACCACATCGGACGGCGTAACGAGCGTGCTAGACAGCTTCAAAAAAAGTTTGGTAACAGTACGGACGGGGCATACGTATTGATTTGATTGATTTGTGGGGTTCAACGTCCCAAAACCACCATTTGATTATGAGAGATGCCGTAGTGGAGGGCTCCGGAAATTTTGACCACCTGGGGTTCTTTAACGTGCACCCAAATCTGAGTACACGGGCCTCTAACATTTCCGCCTCCATCGGAAATGCAGCCGCCGCAGCCGGGAATCGAACCCGTGACCTGCGGGTCAGCAGCCGAGTACCTTAGCCACTAGACCACCGCGGCGGGGACGTGGCATACGTAGACGCCACGAGATATGGAGAAGGGAGAAGAGCCCACGCAACTGTGGTCGTTGACCATCAGGGCAAATGCCTCGCGAGCGCCACGGTGACGACGGGACACATGGAGGTGGCCGAAGAAGCCGCGATAGCTTTAGCACTCGCCGCAGCGCCGCAAGCAGAGATTGTTATAAGCGACTCGCAGGCGGTAGTCCGCAGTTTCGCGCGTGGCCGTGTCTCGCGGGAAGCGGCGCGCATCCTTCAAATGTGTGGAGATGGCGACTCGACGTCGCGCTCACAACCCCAAATTCCCACAGTTTTCATCCTATAGATCCCGGCACACACCAGCGTTCCACTCGCGGGGATCGAGGCGGCCCACGCCGTGGCTCGAGGTCTCACTCGCCGAGCCAAGGCTCACTATGTGGCTGCCGCCTCTGACTCCGAGAGCAAGGTGATGCTTCTGCTGGATCAAGGCACTTTGATAGGCACACAGCAGCAAGATTCAGAATGGTCATGGGGTGATCGTCTTACAACGCTCCGTGACATCACCCAACACTACAGGCTCGAAGGGCGTAGGTTCCCGCCACCGCACGAGAAATTAAACAGGTGAGATGCCGTAAGCTTTCGCTTACTCCAAACCCATTCCTACCCTAGCCCGGTCATTCTACGCCACCTCTACCCGAATATATACCCCACCAATATATGTAAACCATTGGGGCACAGAGAAACGCTAAGCCACATGCTCTGGGAGTGTGCCGGCGACGACAGTCGTGAAAACGCCAGCAATCGCGATGCGCCTATAGCGGCCGTCAATACCAAATCATAGGAAGCCTCGAGCTCACTCGTTCCTGTCGCCGCCCCGGCTTTTTGAGCCACGGGGGACCTTCTTCGTCGGCGGCTCAGCCACTGAGAGGCGTTCCTTCAAAGCCCAGAGCTGAACGACCAACTCTGGGCCATCCGGCAGGCTGAGGATGCCGCTCGTGTCCTGGGAATACGAGCCGCCACCTAAAGCCACTGAGACCAAATTGCCGGTCCATTGTGTCCAATAAAGTCTTTTCTATCTCTTCTAACTTAGGATAGCCACACAGTCATACACACCGCGCCGTCTACTCCCACCTGCAAGAAAGAAATCGTCCGGACACTACCGGGCCATCCGCAGGCCACCAGGATTACGAAAAACACATGCGCCCGAGAGCTCCCGAACCGGTGGGTGGGATCCCCAGGAAAAACGAATGCTGCGCCGGCGTCCGGAGTCGTGCGGAGCTGTCCCGGATGTATAAACAAAAAAAAAAAAACGCCTACAGTAACAGGCATATATTTTTCCGCATAATAGTGAACAGTCACATATATATGCGTTTTCACGCTAAAAAAGAAGAGTAATTAAGTGCACTAATGGTTGCTAAGAATTCCCGTGTTTTCAACAAAAACTTTCAGTGAATTTACTACGCACTTCTGGAAATCTCTTGTTGGCCACGTCCTCGAAAGCTTCCTTAAATTGAGTGATCTGGCATTTAAAGTAGATAAGGATGATATAAATCGGCATTTTTGTGCTCCATGTTGTGGGCATTGCAAAAACTACTAATATATGTCTTCATCTACAAATACGCAATAACAATCAGAAGTTTCAGCGCACTTAATTTTGTGTTGAACTTCTTCCGAAGTTGACGGACATTGACCAATCTATAAATTTAATCCCAGTTGAGTGATGTCAATTCATGTGGGGCCAATGCTTAGGAAATCTGCTTTTAAAGAAGCAGTGATTTGAATAATCAAAATTGAGGGCATACAACTTTTTGAAAAGTGAGTATGTTATCTTAATTGCACACCTTTCTTGTTATCATCATAATTTCATATTTATATCTACCTTAGGCAGCATCAGCGACGAGAAAAAATTGGCGGATCCCACGTACAGTGGGAAGCGCTGATATGCGAAGCATGAATGAGGAAGCTTGATATGTAAGTTTAAAATCAGCACAACAATACGACGTGGAAGTAAATGATGCCGCAGGTGACTGTCATGTCATGACTGCCAAGTTAGGACGTGTCATTCACTTTCGTCATCTATTCGCGTCACCTGATATCGAACTTGGTATATGTGCAGCCAGACAAATGGCCGCGAAAACGCTAAGAGTGTAGCATGTGGTAATGTTTTACACGACACGAATATCATGATTATCATGCTTGGACGTGTCATATACGTTTTTCGTCCATTCAGATCTCATAATACCAAACGTGGTATCCTTGACGCTGGCGCAGCGGCGGCGAGCTCACGCAACGTTAAAGCGCGCCCACGCTGGGCGCAGGGACGCTACGCTGGCAAAACGCGAGCACTCTATTGTCTGACACTAGGCGTGACCAGCGTCTGTCGGCGAAACCCAGCGGCAACCGTCTCGAAATGCGACATGCTGCATTTCGCGCAGACGATGTTACCTGGACAGTACCGCGTCTACTTAGCTTCGTGACAGAAGGATGCCGGGTGCGCTCAAACGCACATGCGCATAACAACGCGTGCGCCTGCGGGTATATGCCAGGCAGATCGGCGCCTGGCGTGGCATCGCTAGCGTTATGAAACGAACGCCAGCACGCACACGCGCCGGGTCACGTCAAAGTGTTTTCGGGCCTTGAGTGTAGCACGTAGTCCTCTTCTTACATGACACGCATCTTATGATTACCATGTTTGCACCATTCTCATACTTTCGTCATCTATAGGTGTCACGTAATAGCAAATTTGGTATATGTGAAGCTAGCGAAACGGCGATGAGCGCATCATGAGTTTGGCGTGTAGTCATGTTGTTACATGAAACGCGTCTGCTGATTATCATGTTTAAACCAGTCATGTATCTTCGTCATCCATTCACGCCCCGTAGTACCAAATTTGGTGTATGTAAAGACAGCGAAACAGCCGCGAGCTCATTATGAGTGTGGCATGTAGTCATGTTTTTACATGACACGCATATCATGATTATCATGTTTGCACCAGTCACATACCTTTGTCATCCATTCATGTCCCGTAACACCAAATTTGGTATATGCGAAGCAAGTAAAACGACTGCCAGCGTAACATAAGTTTGGCGCGTAGTTATGAATCAAAATTTACATGACATGCGTATCATGATTTCCACGTTAGCGTCTGTCACTTGTGTTCACCATGCAGTCATGTCATACCATGCCAAATTTGCAACATGTCATGTTATGTGAATGAAACCATCGCAGGAGCAGCAAGACTTTGTAGTATAAATCATGACAATAATGACATACTTTTCATGACAGTAATCTTATGACTAGTCTATCAATTGATATGTGGGGTTTAACGACCCAAAACCACCATATGATTATGAGAGACGCCGTAGTGGAGGGCTCCAGAAATTTCGACCACCTGGGGTTCTTTAACGTGCACCCAAATCTGAGCACACGGGCCTACAATATTTCCGCCTCCACCGAAAATGCAGCCGCCGCAGCCGGGATTCAAACCCGCGACCTGCGGGTCAGCAGCCGAGTACCTTAGCCACTAGACCACCGCGGCGGGGCCTTATGACAAGTCAGTTATGCTCGTAATACAGTCATGTTATGCCATACCAAATTTGGTATTGATACCATTAACGAAACAGCCCGGAGAGCTAAAAGTCCTAGGCGGCTAGATAGAGAGATAGATAGGCTCAAAGTCGCGAAGCTTGCTGAAAAGCTTTGCATTTATTAATGCCCTTATGACAGCGACATGGTACGTAGCCATTTTGATAGACCACACAATTTCATATATCTAAGTCATCTTCATCACACTTTTTTGGCCAAAACGGCACTTTCACCAATAAAGAGCACACATCTTTAATACAGGAACGCGACGATACCTGTGTTTGTTATTTACAACACCAATATACTTGTATACTGTAGGCTAATTACAATACTTTAGCCGGTCCATAAATTGCTTGAAATCGTAACTGCCTCGCTCAAAGGGGCTACTTCATGACAATTGACGGCGTAATAAGAGTCTCGTGCTGACCTTCATCTTACCAGCAATCTCGGCTCGTTGATTACCCATGCATTCGTGACTAGGGTAAGGATTTGTTAATGAATGGCTGAGCGAAACCAGGCAAGAATTGCATTTGTGCCTTCAACAAATAGCACGTATAGCTTCAGGCGCTACAACGGATCGATCGCTTCGCCTTCGTAATTCGTCACGCGAGGAAATTGCACTACTCCGTATACCACTGCCGTGGGCAAATCATCGAATGAAGCCAAATGAGCCCTGATCAAAATGTGTGGCAATACGAATATCGGAACGCCGCAGAATTGATGTGCATTCATGTATCGCAGCTAAAGTTCTCGTTTCCCGCATTTAGTTTCACTGCCCCAACTTTGCTGAGAGCGTTGCTTTCTACCAATGTGAACTCACACCTTTAAAATGCGCTGCCTACATGTATTGCTAAGTAGTTCGTGTTCTGCACCAATCAGCCTCTATTTATGAGACCTGATGGCCGCGTCGACACGCCGTTAAGTAACGCTTGATGATTAATTCTCGAAATGCAGTGGGGCTCCCAGTACACACTTGACAACTGGAGCAAAAGCTACAGCAGCCGAAAAAATCGCAGCATATCCACGGAAGGAATGATGATGAGTGGGGCGAAGCGTCCGTCTGTCTTTGCGTTCATCCATCTATCCGTCCCTCCGTCGGTCCGGCTGTCCATGCATCCGTCCCCGCTTTTGTCTGTCTGTCTGTCTGTCTGTCTGTCTGTCTGTCTGTCTGTCTGTGTCTGTCTGTCTGTCTGTGTCTGTTTGTCTGTCTGTCTGTCTGTCTGTATGTCTGTCTGTCTGGCTGTCTGTTTGGCTGTCTGGCTGTCTGGCTGTCTGTCCGTCCATCCATCCGTCCATGCGCTCCAATCACACCAGAGCGCGCATCGAACGGACGGATGCTTTGATCTACTCGTCACAATTCACTTCGTGAATATGCTGGCTACGCGCGATGGAAGGACGACAGACCACGTGAAGCGATGAGGAGCTTCACCTCTAAGAACGGTTCCCAGCTGTACTTATGCACTCCTTAATGCGACTCGTGTGCCGAAACAAACTCTTGCAAACCGATAGAAGCAAGATGCATGCAGGAACGCTGCGATTTCTGACAAGGACATAGGTCTTTACATGTTTAACGGACCAAGACGCCTGGAGTTGCAGGACGACTAGACTAGAAGACGTTTGCTAATGACGCGATGAAAACCAGAATCTAACGACAGCTTTCGCTCAGTTATTAAGCGCAAAGTGAAGTTCTGACCTCACTGGCCAGAAATACTGTCCTGGCTGGTGTACTCCCAATATTACGAGGGAGCTCTCTGCAAGACCTTTGAACTTTTTTTAAAAAATTAACCAAAGCACCTTAGATTTTGTTCAAGTAACATAGCCATGAAACAGTTTACTTTTGTTTGTTAATGTTCTCTAGATGCTACTGTTCGTGTATATTTTATATGTAGCTAGAATATCAAAATATAGGGAGGCCTTGAGACACATATGAATCACATAATGCGAATTACGCATATATAACAGTGCAGTGCACAGTCTTGACAATCATATAACTCGATTCTAAACAGAGTGCTATCAATATTAGACAAACTTCTGCAATAGATGAGAAGCTCTAAGTTTCCAGACGTGCGTTAAGTAAAAAAAATTAAGACAGCTTGTTTATTTAACGCTAAGCTTCAACATAGTCAGTGTAAAATAAAGACGAATTTCATTTAAAAAGGCCTAGTGTGCCTATTAGTAATTTTATAAAAACTTCCTTGTTCGATGCGCATATTTTGTTCTAGAATATTCAGGTGACGCGGAACATTTCTGAGGCCCCGCCGCGGTGGTCTAGTGGCTAAGGTACTCGGCTGTTGACCCGCAGGGCGCGGGTTCGAATCCCGGCTGCAGCGGCTGCATTTCCGATGGAGGCGGAAATGTTGTAGGCCCGTGTGCTCAGATTTGGGTGCACGTTAAAGAACCCCAGGTGGTCTAAATTTCCGGAGCCCTCCAACACGGCGTCTCTCATAATCATATAGTGGTTTTGGGACGTTAAACCCCACATATCAATCAATCAATCAATCAATCAATCAGGAACATTTCTGAGGTTTGTTCCATGAAACGCCACAGCCGGTTAGAGAGTAATAAAGTAGCTATTTCTAGCTGTGTTTTATTTATAAAGAAGGTGAGTGAAATATCGGCTATTTAGGAAGCGTTTTTACGGTGATACGGGCATGAAGTATTCGTAATAGGACACGAAAGCAATCTCCTGACAAGAAAAAAAATAATAAAGAAACTCGAAGCTCCAGGGGTCATAGCTTTCAAAGTGGCGAAGGTGGAGGGCCACTTGACACGGCTGCTTCAAGAATTCATCGTAACTAAGGCTTTGCTCTTGCTTTTTGTTGCAGAAAAAAAGCCACTTCTCAAGAATTTATCGCTAGACATGAACACACATTTATGTATCCGCCTCGTCTTTTTTGCGAAAAAACAAAACACTTCATTTTTTTCCCGCTGCTGTGCGCCGTTCGGGAGGCCACTGGTGGGAGTGATTTATATCACTTAAAAGTAGTAGTGCGTGAATTAAAGCCTAGTGCAGTCCCTTTCAACGATTCACGAAGGAACGGCCATACGTTTTGCGTGCTGCTTGACGGCTTCTGAACAAGCGTCCTGAGTTCGCGATTCTGCACTTGTCGTTGAATATACCTGTGTGAGAAAAATTTTTGACATAACAGACGCGGCTATTTTTATATAAATTCTAAAGTGTCAGTTCAGAATATTGTCAGCCGTGACTTGACAAAGCAAACAAAGAAGCCTGGAGTACAAATTTTTCGGTAATTTGACAGAAATGCAGCTTTCACGAACTCGTAAAGAAATTCGGACAAGTTTGTGGGTGCATGCCTGGTGTTCTACTTTTTACAACAGAGCTGTAGAAGTTCACCGTGATTTGTCCGTAAGAAACGAACGATCCTCATCATTAACGGATCGAGTCTTCTAGATCCACTTCTGTATACAACATCATCGTTTTGAGCTTCGCTCTCAGAAAACATTAACAATTTCTGCTGTGTGGCCCGTAATTACCCAATCATTGACCACGCAGGTAACGCGATTCTTCGCAAAACAGACTGATACGTAGCTTTGACACAATAAGGTAATTTTCTCAACTATAAATCTTACGCCTCAACTTTTTCGCCTGCTTCTACTTGTTGTGACAATGATGCGTATTTTAACGAGGGTCCCACAGGTTCTTTAGAGGCGGTGAACCAGAAATCATAATCCATGCTTATTATCTGTCACAGCGTTAGTGTCTTATTAATCTCCACACATTCATTGCGTGCTCATGCTTGTCAAGACAATACAAATAGCCGAAAATGCTCTGCACTACGGCTCGGTGCCACAAAACACAGGTTGTTCGTGAATTGAGCCGGTTACGTGAAATCGCGTGTTTTATAGCCCTCTTCTGAAAAAGCATTATCTCGATGCTAAAAAGAAGACGAATTCAAACAGAGAAACTTGTGCATAAATAATTGGCAGATCCTACGAACAGTGGAAATCGATGATATGCGAAGCACGAATGAAGAAGGTTTGTACGCAACTTTAAAATCAGCACAACGATACGAGGCGGAGGTAAATTATGCCGTATATGACTTCCATGGGATGCTTATCACGTTTGGGCGTGTCGTTTACCTTCGTAATTTATTCCCGTCACCTGATACCAAATTTTGTATGTGTGGAGCTAGCCAAACGGCCGCGAATATGCTATGATCATAGCATGTAGTTCAGTTTTACATGACACACATGTCGTCATTATCAGGGTTGGACGTGTCATTTACATTCGTCGTCCATTCACGTCACGTGATACCAAATTTGGTATATGGGTAACTAGTGAAAAGGCCGCGAGCACGCTATCAACGTAGCATCTAGCCATGTTTTACTTGACACGCATATGATGATCACCACGTTCGGGCGTGTCATTTACCATTGGTTTGGTTTGGTTTGCTTCATTCAAGGCTAAATTGGACAAGATTGCCTTGGGGGACACGACTAAAGGCTAAGTAAAAGCCTGACTTGGTCGTGCCACCCTGGCAGCAAAGCAGAAACATACCGCAAGTGCAGTACGCAGAAAATTACAACATCAAGTGTTATCTTACACGGGTACCAAAGTCGAACAGGAACTGCCAGAAGTGTGAATAAAAGAATAGAAATATAAACTGTCCTTATTCGAGTGGTGGCAACTACAAACAAATGCATGTTTTCTATCAAATAAAAATAACAAGGGACATTTTGACAAGGAAATCGAGTTGCTCTACAAGACAAATTAGAGTATAATAAACAACAGGCAAAGGGACAATAATGAACAAGGTGCAACGAATACAAAAACATCATTAACTACAAATTTCAAAAATGAAGAAAAGCATCGCTTTCATCCACTAGGAACTCTTTTGTTATTTTCTAAAATGATCTAGCTGAAATTCCGTCTTCCAGTAAATGTGATATAGTTGGGTGTTTGTTTAGAATGTTTGGAATTTGTGACGCTAATCGTTGGTCACCGTGGTTCGTGCGTGATCTCTATTTGTATATTAGGCTCTTTCTCAGCTCATATGGTGTTTGTTTCACATAATATGTGTCCAAGAATAGTGATGTATTTAGTTTATACTGGTGTAATATCTCTAGACATAGCTTATGTCTGTATAACAATTTTATTGGCAACCCTTTGTACATTTTAAAATATGGTCGAGCACTTTCGTAAAGGGGAGTGTTAGATATAGCACGTACAGCACGCTTTTGTAATATCAACTAAGAATTAAGGTTTGTGGTGGTCGTTGTTAGCCACACCAAGGAGCAGTATGTTAGTCGTGAGTGTACTAGTGCGTAGTAAATTTGCAGCTTGACATTAAATTTGCAGCTTGATGGGACGTAGTATCTCAGTCTATTTAAAATGCTGATTCTCCTGGAAAGATCTTTTTTATCGCGTCAATGTGAGGAGACCAAGAAAGTTTTTCTTGAAATAGAACTAGAAATTTTATTGTTGTTGTGCGCTGAATCTCGGGGCTCTGGAAGTAAATTGGAGGGCATGGTATATGAGCTACTACTTTAGGCTTGAAAAACATGTACTTTGTTTTAGCGATATTCAATTGAAGTTTAATTGCGTTTAACCATAAATTTAGTTTCTCCATCCAAACGTTAGCTTCTTTATATAGTTCACATACGTTTGAACCTTTGAAAAATACATTTGTGTCATCAGCGTACAATATTATTTTCTTGTGTCCCTCGATATTTACGACATCATTAATGAACAGCAGGAAAAGGATAGGTCCAAGAATAGATCCCTGGGGGACACCATACCTAATGTGTTCAACTTGAGAGTGTGTATTATTTACAACGGTATATTGTTTTCTAGACGAGAGATAACTTTGTAATAATTGAGCTATGGCACCCCGAATGCCATAATAGGGTAGGTTTCGTAAAAGTATATCGTGTTGTATACTGTCGAATGCCTTTCTAAAATCCAGAAATATTCCTAGTGTAAAGATATTGTTTTCAATGTTGTCTAGAATGCATTCTTTGATGCTGAGTAGAGCCGACTCAGCAGACTTGTTTTTGCAAAATCCATACTGGTCTTTTGCTATTATATTGTTTGCGTTTAGAAAGCCCGTAATCCTCTTATATATAACTCGTTCAGCCATTTTCGCGAACACAGAGAATACAGATATAGGTCTGTAATTGTTAAGCTCATCAAATGACCCACCTTTATGGATGGCAGTTACTTTCGCAAGTTTCATTTGATCAGGAAAAACACCTGAAGATAGCATCAATTTATAAATGGGCGTATTATATTGTTTGCGTTTAGAAAGCCCGTAATCCTCTTATATATAACTCGTTCAGCCATTTTCGCGAACATAGAGAATACAGATATAGGTCTGTAATTGTTAAGCTCATCAAATGACCCACCTTTATGGATGGCAGTTACTTTCGCAAGTTTCATTTGATCAGGAAAAACACCTGAAGATAGCATCAATTTATAAATGGGCGTTAGTGGTGTAGCGATAATGTGACTTATGGCCTTTAAAGGCTTTGGCTTAATGTCATCTGGGCCGCAAGCCCAGTTATCCTTTAATGACATGATTAGCTTTACCACTTCTTGTTGATGAGTAAGAAACAGGAATACACTAGACGGGTAATTTGATGTTATATAGTTCTCGCAACACGTTTCCATGATGTTTGTTGTAAACTCACCAACTGTTAAAAAGTATTTGTTAAAGATGTCAGCGATTTCTAATTTACTCATGCCCAGTTTTTCAAATTTTATTCGTCTGGATATCTCCTTTTTGTAATGAGCTGATTTATTGTGTACCACAGCAGGCGTGCGTCTCCTGAATGAGTGGTAAATTTACTAATGTAGTATTCCGTCTTGGCTATCTTCAAATATTTGATCAGTGTATTACAAAATTTTTTGAAATTACGTAAATCGTTTTCGTCTCTGGAAGATAGGAAAACTTGGAAAAGGTTGTTTCTGACTTTATTTCTGTTGTATAGTTCAACTGTAACCCATGCTCTTCTGCATTTTCTGTGTTTTTTGCAGCGCTTAAAAGAGAAGCACGCGTCCTATAAAGATGTCAAGTGTTTTAAAAATATGTTGTATGATCTATTAGGATCTATTTCTTCTATAACCGTGCTCCAGTCAATTCCAGAGATAAGGTTTTCAAAAAGTTTAATGTTGCGGCTAGAATAACTCCTAAAGAGCATTTCATCCTTACTTTTGATTACACGATTGCCTGGTAGGAAGCAGTATGTTAGAAAAATGGTCGCTAATGTCGGTAGTAATTGCGCCTGATTTGACATCAGTAGTATCGAAACTTGTAATACATAGGTCTATCGTTGTTTTCAATGTGGCGGTTATTCTTGTTGGGGTGCTAATTTATACAACCATATACTTCGATTAGTTCATTTAGGCGTACGTAGCTGGGGTTATCTAGTGACACATTGATGTTAAAGTCATCTTCCAAGACAGTCTGTAAGCGAAAATCTAGAGATATCTCCAGTGATTTCTCAATGAACTTCAAAAAGCTTTCTATTGAACCAGTAGTAGGGCGATAAATCACAGAAAATAACACATTGGAACATTCTAACATTACACACTCATAGCTATCACCTACGACCTTAAACTCTGCAACAATTCTATATGGGAGGTTTGCATGGACATACACACAGACACCACCACCACGCTTTCGTAATCATTATGCAGAAATGCACTCATAACCGTCAATCAAAATACAATCATCATCTGATGACAGCCATGTCTCAGTAAAGCAAATTATATCAAATGGATAATTATATTTCCGACAACAACATGCTTATCTCATCAAAATTCTTTCTTAAACTTCTGGCATTTAAATGAAAAACTGAGAGCGCAGACCCGCTTCTTAAGGTTGGAAGATCGCGTAGGAATTTGGATGGTGAGTACGACATCTTGGGACTGGATCACTCGAGAAGTACACAATTGTTTCCACTCTTCATGATGAACGTATCATGTCCTCGCTTGCCCGAATGACCACTGCTCTTTCACCATTTGCTCGCCTCACTAGCACCTTACCGTTGGCATGCCACACGAATGCAAAACCCGTTTTCCTAGCCCATTCTTTGGTCATAGTGAGCAGTTCTCGCGCCTGTCGAGTCATGTTCTCACAAATGTACGTGTTACTGTTTTCGCTTTTGAGCTGTCGCCGCTTTGAGAGCCAGTTGTCCCTTGTTTCCTGATTCATGAAGCGCACAATAATGCCACGAGTCTTGCCTGGCTTAGCGGGTAGCCGATGGATAGTTTCAAGATCACTGCGGGTCAGGGAGGAAAGTGATATTTATTTCGCAATTTTATTCACTTTTGCCACAAGATCCTGACCATCAGTTTCCTTAATGCCATGTACTTCTAGGTTCATACGTCGGCTACGACATTCTAGCTTGTCTAAATCTTGTGCCATCAAAGCCACATCTTTATATACCTTGCATTTCTCTAGCTTATCGACTCTCTTCGACAAGTCTTTGGCTATTTCTTGGGCATGCAGTCGTTCACTGAATTAATCAAACTTGTTCAACAGAAGCTGCACAGCTGTTTCCATTGTTTGGAGCTTTCTTGGCAAAGCTAGGAGTGCATCAATCTTAAGTTCAAGTGAGTGGAGTTGCTGCGCTACTATGCTATCAGTTGACACCCCTTCCGCATCAGTCCCAGTGTTCTGGCCGCCAGTCTTGCACTTATCGCACCTCCATGTTGTTTCCCCCGTTTTTTGCACGCTTCTTCCGAAACGCCTGAGCATGCACCTAGGTGGAATGTGAATTTACATTCTGAACAAGCCAGAAGCGGGCGTCCGTCTTCTGGTTCAAGACGACATGAACAACAACGTAATTGTGGCATGTCACTGCAGTTTCACACTACAACTACACACCAACGCTTGGCTGCAGCGGCGGAGAGCAGAACAATGGCATAAAAAGATATTCACCAACC